>JARVGV010000630.1:17917526-17928376 GCA_031762435.1 Hypsolebias longignatus | reverse complement strand
TCGCTTCGCCCTATAAGTCGCAGGGCATGAAAATCAGTAAAAAAACTGCGACTTATACGCCGGAAAATACGGTAACTTCAGAATGAAGTCTTATGATCCTGAGGCTGCAGGTTTTACCCAGGTTGCATCAGAAAGGGTATCTAGCGTAAAATAATTGCCAAATCTTCCATGCTTGTTTCCTAACCCTGCAGAGAGCAGTCAAAAGAACAACGACTAACAACAACTTAAAACAAACCCTTGTCATTTGTTGTCATCATGACAGTTGTTTCTCCTTGTTTAATTTTTTTTGTCCAACCAAAGCACGGTGGAGCAGTTGATAGAACTGCTGCCTCTCTGCGAGAAGGTCCCCGGATCAAATCCCGACCGGGGGCCTTTCTAGGTGGAGTTGCATGTTTTCTCTGTGCATGCATGGGTATTTTTCAGGTACTCCAATTTCCTCCCACAGACCAAAAACATGTTAGGCTGATTGGTAACTCTAAATTGTTCCTAGGTGTGAGAGAGAGTGAATGGTTGTTTGTCTAGTTTGTCTCCATGTGTCCCAGTGATGGACTGGAGACCTGTTCAGGGTGTTCCCTGCCTCTCGCACAGTGACTGCTGGACATGGGCACAAGTGACTCCTGTGACCCAAATAGGAAGAAGAGGGTAAAAGATAATGGATGGATGAATGGATGTATAGTTCAACCAAGAGCAAAATTTCTGTTCATAATATACCGGTACCTGAAATTGTTCACTTGGAAAAGAATGAAACAGATGCAGAGAAACTGTACCATGCACATACTGACAGCATTCATTGCACTGTACTTGTCACCATCATAAGGAAGTTTAGTTTATAGATCAATACCATTTAAAAATATTTTATTCACAAGTATATAAATGCAAAAATGTCCAAATATTTAAAAAAGTCAAACATATAACTTTAATGAAAATGGTTAACTATTGAGACCGACAGCAAACACATGTGCTAGCCACAATAAATGGCTGTCTTACCATAAATTATGAATATGGTTTCTTTACTCTTCAGATTAAACAAAACTATACTTCCCATTTATTCACTCTATGGAATATGAAGTGCATAATACTTTGCCTTTCACCATTTTGAAAAGCTAAACGGTCAACAATTCCCATCATCCCTGCTCAAATCTATGAATGACTGCTTCTTTTGTTAGCACCCATAGCAGTGGAGCAAAAAAGGCACCTCAGCTTGTCCCAAAGGACCTCAGTCATTGAAGCACAATCCATACAGCCACTTAAGATCTCCAGTGGAGAGAAAAGAGGAGCCTGTGGGTTGAACCATATGAAGGTCCTGTTAATATGCGACAAATATTCAAGATTAAGTACTTGACGACACGCTTGGCAAAATCCAATTTCCTTTCTCTGTCCCCATCCCTGTGTGATAGATTTATTGGCAGTTTTTCTTTTTCTTTTCCTCTTCATATAGTACATCGTATAGTGGTGCGGCTCAAGAGTCAAGAATAATTCAGGTACCATGGTAGAATACTGGAATTTTAGAAAATACAGTAATCCTTTGGAAGTATAAAGAAGTGATTTGTCCTCAGTATGGGAATACCAGTGTGAGGGATTTTTTAAATAATGGTGGACTCAAGAATTAAATAAGAACATGTATTTTGTGGTGATTTATCAAATGCTACAACAGGTCACAGGTTCAAGAGTACAAACAGTCTCCAGAAGTTTTGGACACGTGAAAAGCCAAACAAGCAGTACATATCTAGATGGGAGCTAGCAATTTGTACAGATTTGAACCAGGGGCCAACCAGCTTCCAGAAGTGTGCATGAGCAGAGCGTGCATGAACCCCAGAAGCAATTAACAAATGAAGAGCTTCAAGACCTGCTCGATTCCTCAGATCTGAAGTCATTACATGAAGACCTTATGAAGCAGTTGTCAAAATGTAATGTCCTTATTTGCTAAGAGGCCCAAATAAAAGGTCCATCTACAAATACTGTATGAAATTATTTTTCCATTTAGTCATATTAGAAATTTTCATCCTCACCAATTTCCCTCAACAGTTTGGTTTGAATTTCTGGAAAGTATTATTATTCATCATTATTATTGTAAAATTTTGGAATCAAGCATGCACAACAATGCTGACAATCATTCCTATCTGATGCTTCTACAACAATGTATCCCCACACAAAAATAAATAAAACACAACTGATTATTTCCGTTTCCATAAGATAAAAACTGGCATGGTTACAACAGTAGGGCTTCGTGAGACAATGTGCTGATTTCCTTTGGGAGGGAAGCTTTGAGTTTGGCCGTTCTTTACCGAGCTGGGAGGGGAAAATGTCAGAGTGTCTGTAAACAAAACTAGAGGTTTTATGTTTTGTGAAGATCGCCTAAGCTCCTACTTGTAAATAACCTTTGTAGTGGGGATCCACTGAAATCTACCTGTCACTGCACTGACAACATGAAAACAGGGTGGAGTGCCAGCACTGCCACTGCTACACGGTGTCCCACCACTCCAAACTAAATAAAGTAAGTTGAGCAAATCTATATAAAGCTGAGTGAGAGATGATCTTTTTCTATAAAGAATCCTGGATGGACCCAGGTCCCTGCTTTGTGCCATCGCTGTGTCACTATTCCTGAGGAATTCTCACATTGCTTCAGTCGAAACAGCCAGGAGCATTAACCTTGCTCATCAAACAATCAAGCAATTCCATCTCCGTAAAGGGGCGAGCACAGACTCGTCAAGTTAAAAAGGGAATGTCACAAAGCTGTAAACACTTCCTGTCAGGAAAGCTGCGCTTCCTTAATCCTAGAGTGACCAAGTCATTGTTATTTCACACCAACCGACTGCAGAGACTTGTACACTGTCTTTACCGGTATTTATGTCTCTACAGTGTTTCTAGAGATTTTACTATGTGTACGTAAATGAGCCACAAGAAAAGATAAATTCGTATTTACTAGAATATTTTTGTTCTGTGAGAAAAAAAATGTTGGAAGTGACAAAAAGCAGAAACGGAGGTGCTCAGCTTTCAGATCACAGGGCATCTCTGTCATCGAGACGCAAGTCTGGCTGCCTCTGTGACACGGAAATAACAGTCTGCATTCATTCAAGGGACAAAAAAGCAAATGAGCCTCAGTAGTTTACTGCTGATGACTATTTTGTTACAGCTGATGTAAGATGGAGCTAACTGAAAAGACAAAAATAAAAATCAACAACTGCATGCAGATCTTCCCTTTGGCTCGGAGATAGCAGGCAAACTTATCGGCTTCTGTTCAATCTGCATGTGACGATCTGCCTGCAGACCAGGGCTCCTCCATGCTACTCTCAGCTGCACACACTGTCATTAAACAAAACAGAGCCATGTGTCTACAACTCCCCTGCGGCTAGATCTGCAGCACAAGTACGAAAGCTAATTGGGACCTGGTGGAGTCATGTGACCGATGTTCCGGCACAAAGTTAGAAAAAGCACACGGAGCAGCACAAACACAAGCAGACTCCATTGGGACTCTTTAAACTGGATAGAAGGCAACTCTCAGATGGAAAGAGAAAATAAAAGTAAACAATGGCTAAAGGCCATCGTTTCCCAGACCTATAACTTTTTTATGTGCTTGTGGTTGATGGTAGTAAATAAAACTTAACTATGTTGGGTACACTCGTTTGTGCAAGTAAATAGATTTGTGGATTTACCTGAATAATATTGCCGTAAAAAAAAAAAAAAAAAATGAAAAAAGAATCGGCTTCAGGAAATCCTCTCGTGTCATGGTTTGATATTTCCTTTCAAAAGCCCTTCTATGTTTCAGGTCAGGAATGCACTGCAATGATCTTTTGTCATCGACACATAATCATAGGAAGGTGTTTAAATGTCAAATATGTTTGGCGTGAAAACAAATTTGAATGATTATGAGAAAATACTTTAAATCCTTTAGGAAATGCTCCACGTTCTTTTGACACCTGTATGAATGGTGAGTAAAACTTAAACTCCACACTCACACAGGCATAAAGTTTCTTGTGAACAATATCACTGTCCAGATATTGCAATTTGACTTAGGGTAGCTATAGAAACACAAATACAAATGCTATGAGCACAAAAACCATCTTCTCACTTGAAAATGTGAGTCAGGACGTGCCCATCACTGATTATGTAAAAACAACAGATGCAAGATTTCACACTAATCTGTTAATCATTTCAACCTGTGCATTAAGCTGTCACTAGCTGTGAAAATTACCTAAAACATGTCTCTTTAAAAAGAGCTGCTATACATTATTTATGGTGTTTATTTGATCTGCTTTGACTAGTTAAACTTTTTTTGTAATATGACTAAGTTAGAAAGTATTTTAAAATACTTAAATTACAGCAGCAAGGCAAAAGTCTTCACACCTCTAAGAACCCATCTGTTATATTCAGAATTTAATTCAAAATCTTACTTCTAACCTACAAATCCCTCAACAACCTAGCTCTATCTTATATTTGAGAACGTATTGTTCCATATTTTCCTAGCAGAGCACTTTGCTCTCAGACCGCAGGTTTACTTGCAGCTCCTATAGTTTCCAAAAGCAGAATGGGAGGAAGATCTTTCAGTTATCAGGCTCCTCTCTTGTGGAACCAACTTCCAGTTTCTGTCCATGAGGCTGACACGTCCAGTTTGAAGATGTTCCTTTTTGATCTATAATTAGTGTTGGTTTGTTATGCTGCCTTAAGCTTAGACTGATCACAACTCTTAAAATTAATTGTTACAATTTAATATTTTCATTCAAAATTATTTCTATCTTAACATGTGGTTCTCGACCTGCCATTGTGTATCTGTTCCTCTAAAACCCAGCTGGTCGAAGCAGATTGTTCTGAGCCTGGTTCTGCTACAGGTTACTTCTTCATGAGGGAGTTTTTCCTTCCCGCCGTCGCCTTCGTGCTTGCTCAAGATGAGAGCCTGCTGCTCCTCATGTTATTAACTTACTTTTAATGTATATGAATGTTTCTGCTGATGACTTCTGTTGTGACTTGGAGCTCTATACATAAACCGAACTGGACTGAATAGATACAGTTCTGGTTCCAGTCTGGATGCTGGTACTGAATTAGGTCTTTTATCTCACATGAAGATCATCCAACCTAAATCTGACCCAAACCCACACCAGTCAGGACCATTAGAGTTAATGACGACACAAACAGTAATTAGTATAAATAAATAAAACATGGTGGGCACAGCCATGGAGGTCTAAAAGCTTTCCAGGAGCCTCACCTCTGCCGTAGCCCTGCGTGTGCTTGGCGAAGCTGCGGACCACCGCCTCCACCGCCTCCTTCAGCACCGCCGGGTTGCAGCGCGCCGGGCCCGGCCCCAGCCCGGCTCCCGCCCCGCCGTACAGGCTGTGGAGCTGCAGCGGCGGCGGCGGAGGGGGAGGCCCGGACGAAGCGCACAGCGAGGCCGGCGAGGGCAGCAGCGGCGCCACGGGGACCGTCACCCCGGGCCGGAGAGACGAGCGGAGGGTCCCGCTCGGTCCAGAAGCGAATCCTATCCCGGGCTGCAGCCTCTGAGGGCGGACGCTGTCCGGGAGGACGGCGGGTTCCATTGTCCCCACGTCACGTCTGAGGAGTCCGCGTCGAGGAGGGGACAGTGGAGCGACCTGGCACCGAAAAGGTCGCGTCTAAAGGCGGACAGGTCGGAGCGGTGGCCGAGGCTCGACGGTCACCGCTGGAAGACGCAGCTCTGAGTCGGTGAATGGACTCGGACTGGTTCGGGTGAACATCCTCGCTCTCTGGATTAGGTCGTTGGACCGTCAGTCAAATGGTGCCTTCAAGGACCGCTCGGACGCGGCGATTATAGTAAAGAAACTTGAGATGGTTTTAGTGCGTTTTACGCTCGTTACTTTGTTTTTCCCACTTTTGTTTTGCGGCACATGAAGTGAATCGTTTTTGTTGTTTTATAAAGTGTTACCTTTTTTTTTTTCCTGTTAGTTGTTGCAAACGATTTTTGTTCTTGTTTTTAGTGTTTTACCTTGTTTTATATGACATCTTGATTTGACTGTGTTTATAACTTCTTTCATTTGAGTTTAATTGCTTTTTGCTGAATTATTGTTGTTTGTATTTTATGGGTTGTTTGTCTTAGTCTTGAAAATGAGTCCTCGCAACTCAATGAGACTGACCTGTATAAATAAAGGTTGAATGAAAAATGTATTATATTGTTATTAATATTACTGTTATTGTTGGTTTGGTAATTACAACACAGCTCGGTTTATTTCAATTAAGTTTAGTTTATTGTTTACAAGTTATGGACAAGTTAAGGCCTGAACATGATTTACTTGAAAACCTGATTTTGTATAAGTTGGTACCTCTTTAAGCAGGAAAAGGGAGAAAAATGTTTGCTTACTCAGCATTTTTTTTCTTTTTACTAAAAAAGCAACTACTGTATTTTTTTTTTTTTTCTAAAGATGTTAACTTTTTTTTTTACTTTAAGCTGGTGAAGATTCTCAGTCATCCAGGACATGATAAAATCAAAAAAGGTTCAATACAGAAAGTAAAATGAATAAAGTCCAGTTCTATATTGAACCTTTTTTTAAGTATAGATCTTCAATTCTTTAGGCTTGAACCTCTTCAAGTTTAAGAGAAAAAGTCTTATTAGGCTCTGTAAGATATATTTTATTCAGAGCTTTCGATTTTAATCTGAAATAAAGGCCTTACATTTATTTACTTGGGACTACTGTACTTTTAATTATGGTAAAATAGCTAGATGTTTACCATAAAGTTCGTTAATAGTGAGAATGTGAACATACGGTAGGCAAGATCATAAAAGACAAAAGCAGGACTTTCATTCTGACCTTTTTTGAGGAGGAAATTTTAGTAACTGGACCTCATTGATTTTTAATCGAATACCCCTGCCCTACCCCCTTCCTCATCCTAAGTGTATGGAAGCCTATTTGTGCCACTTACATTAAAACATTATCTAAATCTTAATTGTACTGTTAATTTAGCATCTTATAATAAAAAATGAGTTCATATGTCATAATGATGCCTTAGTACTTCATAACTATAGTTTAGTCTCTTTAAATGATGACTTTGTTCCACTTATTTATGACTTAGTATCTCAAATTACAACTTATTGTAAAACTAAGGCATATTTTGAGAGTATCTCCTAATTATGAGCTGCTAAGTCCTAATTTGGAATTAGTATCTTGTAAATGTGGTTCTGAATATGTTGGGGTGGGGGGGGGGGGGCTTAAAGTGTCTAAAATGGGCTTCTATACAGCGATAAAAACAAAGTTTATATGATTGCACAGAAAAACACATTTTTTTTTACATTGCTTAAAGAAAAATGAACAATACTGAACAGTTTTACAGTTAACTTCACATTCAACTTTGATTTTTTTTAATGTATTTTGAATTATATTTTATCTATTATTAGCAGTACCATAAAACATATTGGCACCCTAATGCAGTCCAATGGCTAAACTGAGCCAGTATCTCCTAATTATGAGCTGCTAAAATGGCACATTGAGATAAAACAGCTGCACTTCGCAGTATATTTGTTTAGTACATGCGTTTGTATTATCTAATAGTACTTCAAAATATGGATCAAAGTTCACTGAGTACAAAACATTCAAAGATAACAAACGATACAGACCGAAAGTACTTTTTCTTTATTTTTTTATCAATGGGGGTAAAGGATGACCCAGATCTGTGCTGTAGTGGAGTTTCCCACGTTTTCTGCGGCACGTGAACGCAGCAAAGAGAAATCTGAGCCTCCTGGTTCTCCTCTGGCAGCAACAGGGAGCAAAACCAGGGAGGCTCAAAACCTCCTGCTCTGCTGCCTGAAACATGATTCTACTGTAGCTGCAGAAACTTTACTTGATGAGAGGAAGGCGAAAAAGCAGATTAAAGTTTGAAGCACCTGGGTGTGTAACTCAGCTCTGGACCACCTACTTTGGCAAAACAAAGACTTGAAGCGGAAATGAGACCTCCTTCTCCTCCTTCCTTTAAGAACAACAACAAAAAAAAAAGAAAGTGTGCTGTAAGCATTTGAATAAAACACAAATGTGCACTAAAGTGAACTTCCAACTCAAGACTTTGTGCAGCTTTAAAGCAGAACAAAGCAAAAACCTTCAGATACACAAAACAAAAATTCAAACAGCTAAAAGAATAATGACGTAGCATCAATTCAACTGCGTTGTGTGTACATGTACACATGAATAGTACTGGGGGTTATACTTTGTTAAGATCAGCTGCAAAGGCATTTGCACAACAGACTTTAAATGAACCTCAAAGACATAAAGAGGATTTTACGTGGACAAAAGAATGAAGTTCATGTGTTTTTTTTCAGTGCATTGTCGTTTCTGATGAGTTCCTCAGCTCTTTAAGTTTAAATGTGTGTATTTTTTATATGAATAAAATGTTAATTTCAAGACAAAGTCATGTTTAACTGAACAGTGAGTGGACTCATCAGGACTGATAAACCTGCAATCGTTCGGTCGTAAGTTTAATCAAATCTAAAACACGAGACGGTCGAGGCCTTTCGGCTTCTTATCATATCTTTTAGTTTAAAAGCAGATTCTCAGATTTTCTTCCTCAACTGCTCCGGCCTCTTCCTGCTGTGGACACGTTTCATGCTGCCTCACATGCCTCACATTACCACACAGGAGACGCTTGTGTGTCTGGAGCTCCTCACAGCGTAAACACCCTAACCTCCTTTTTTTTAAATCATTATTTCCACTGACACAGTGAGGCCTAGTGGTGAACAGACACAAAGAATAATGTTGAGTTGAAAACTAACCCCCCTTTTTTTCTCTCTCTCTCCACACATCTGGTTCGGATTAAACAAAATCAAATTCTTGAAACTTTAGGCCGAGCTTCGCCCGCAGATGAAGAGCAGCTCAGGATGTTTTGTGTATTAAAGCAGCTTAATGTGTTGTTTGCGCTCGTCTTGCTGGCTGAGGTGAATTATTCAGTCCGTTTGATCAGAAATGCTCACAGATGGGATCATTTCGAGGCTGAACTCCCCTCGGCTTGTTGGCATTCAGCTCCACTGGAACGGTTTCCAAAAAGCTGAGACATAAAGTCATCAAAAACAGGAAGCGGTGATTTTTGCAAACCTCATATTTTATTCACAATGGAACGTACAAAATGATGAAACTGAGAAATTGTATGATTTAAAAAGTGGGTTTTGAATAAAACACAGAGGAACATTTTTCTATAAATCAGTATTTATTTATTTTTTGTCAGTTCTGGGTTTGGGTTCTGTTTGTTGCATTTACGATTCAATGCAACAAACTAAAATAATTTAAAGGTAACAGATCATTGTAATACTTGGTTTATTTACATAAAGATTTTAATTTCTGGATGTCCGGCCCCTGCGCTGCTGGTTTTCAGTCCTGCTTTAGAGGGTTGAATACAGTTTATTGCATTTCCAAAACCTAAACGGAGTCTGTAAAAATGTAAAATGTGATGAAGCCCTGTGAACGAGCAGCTGAATACAACAGTGATAAACAGGAAGTACCACATGTTCATCCGTACGAAGGTAACTGCAGGTAAAACCTCCATTTTTTTGGTCATAATTACATTGTATGCTTAATGATTAAAGGTTAATGCTTAAAGCTAGCTGTGCTTTGTTTTGTGTGTTTTGTATGTTCTAACTTCTGTTTGCATAAGTTTAGTCTTTGTTGTGATCAGTTGACACTAAACCCCTGATGGGCTGCAGCCCAGCTCTGCAGGTGAGGGGCGTTTACCTTCGGGACAAATTAAGATCGCTGATTGGTCATTTGCTGGCACGCCCACTGATTGATTGACAGGTTGCATTGCAGATCTGACTCGTGGGAAAAAAAATAATGAAATGAGAGCTGCGGTTGGCCCTGGGTGGAGGCAGGGTGGCCCAGGAGCAGCGGTGCTGTGTTTATATATCGTTAATAAAAAGTTTAAAATAAAAAACAGGGAGCGCCAACACATCAGACCCTCCTGATTACTCACTCGGGGTCTGTACTAAACTGATTTTGTGCAAAGCAGTTATTAGGTTGTGTAACATAAAGCAGAGGGCTACATCTGCAGCATGGCTACCACATCTGTATTGCACACCGTTAGCTTAGTGCTAACTCTTGTTGTGCCAAACTCTCTAAAATAGTGAATCAAGCGTTTACTCATGTAGGTAAACATAGATGTTCAAAAATCCATTAAAATACACCAGAATGCAGGAAATGGCATATATTTTATTCAAAATTTTCCAGGGGAGGACCCCCCCACACTAATTTGTGCACCCCGTATTATGAATGGTTCTGGTGCCAGTGGCCACCACATTGTTCAAGCATCGTCAGCACTGGGGGCTAAGCAGCCCTAAAGGTCAGATTCTAGAATCACCCCTGCATCAGAATGATTCAATCTGGAGAAATCCCTGTGAGCTGAAGAGAAGGCTAAAACACGAACATGTCCACAAATCACTGAGCTGCTTAAAGCTCTATCGTGCAAAAGAGGCCAGCTTCTCTTTTAACATGGACGGAGCCAAAGTGGAACACCGCTCTGTGGTCAGACAGACGGAAATGTGAAATGTTTTGGATATTTTTTGGAAACCAGACGTCACATCCCCCCGTACTAAAGAGTGGAATCATCCGGTCTGTTGTCAGTGCTCAACCTGCCTCAACGAGAAAAAACCCAACATTATTTTATCTATAAATTAATGTTTTTCATTAAAAAATTGACTTATGAGGTTTATGTGAAGGATTCCTAATTAAATCAAGTCAAATAAACAAGTTTATCACGTTTCGTGAACATTATGTCACCTGGAGACGTTCCCTCAAATCCTGTGAAATTTCTCTAAAAAAAAACAAACTCCTAATACAGTATATATATATACTGTGTATATATATATATATATATATATATATAAATATATATATATATATATATATATCAAA
>JARVGV010000630.1:17898390-17908974 GCA_031762435.1 Hypsolebias longignatus | reverse complement strand
TTGCAAGTTCTCCCACTTAGAAATCATGGAGTGGTCTGAAATTTTCATTTTAGCTGCATGTCCACTGTGAGAGACATAATCAAAAATAAATAAATAAATAAAATCCAGAAATCACAATGTATGTTTTTAAAAAAATAATTTATTTGTGTGTTACTGCTGCAAATAAGTATTTGAACACCTGCTAATCAGCAACAATTCTGGCCCTCAATGTTAGTCCACTTCTAAAAAGTCCACCTCCACTTATTATTCTAAATTAGAAGCACCTGTTTCAAGTTGTTAGCTGCATAAAGACACCTGTCCACCCCACACAACCAGTAAGACTCCAACTAACATGACTAATACCAAATAGCTGTCCAAAGACACAAAACTGTGGACCTCCACAAGGCTGGAAAGGGCTACGGGACAACTGCCAAGCAGCTTGGTGTAAAAAAATATCAACGGTTGGAGCAATTATTAGAAAATGGAAGACGCTAAACATGACTTTCAATCTCCCTCGGACTGGGGCTCCATGCAAAATCTCACCTCGTGGCGTATCAATGATCCTAAGAAAGGTGAAGAATCAGCCCAGAACTACATGGGAGGAGCTGGTCAATGACCTAAAGAGAGCTGGCACCAAGGTTTCTGTGGGTAATACACTGACGTCACAGTTTAAAATCATGCATGGCACAGAAGGTTCACCTGCTTAAATAAGCACATGTCCAGGCCGTCTTACGTTTGCCCATGACCATTTGGATGATCCAGAGGAGTCATGGGACAAAGTTATGTGGTCAGATAAGACCAAAATAGAATTTTATTGGTCTTAATTTCACTCGCTGTGTTTGGAGGACGAAGAATGATGAGTACCATCCCAAAAACACCATCCCTACTGTGAAGCACGGGGGTGGAACCATCATGCTTTGGGGTGTTTTTTCTGCACATGGGACAGGATGACTGCACTGTATTAAGGAGAGGATGACCGGGGTCATGTATTACAAGATTTTGGGGAACAACCTCCTCCTCTCAGTTAGAGCATTGAAGATGGGTTGTGGCTGGGTCTTTCAAAATGACAATGACCCCAAGCACACAGCCAGGAGAACCCAGGAGTGGCTCCATAAGAAGCATATCAAGGTTCTGGAGTGGCCTAGCCAGTCTCCAGACCTAAACTCTATAGAAAATCTTTGGAGGGAACTTAAACTCCGTGTTTTTCAGCAACAGCCCAGAAACCTGGCTGATCTAGAGAAGATCTGTGTGGAGGAATGGAACAAAATCCTGCTGCTGCTGCAGTGTGTGCACACCTGGTGAAAAACTACAGGAAACCTTTGACCTCTGTAACTGAAAACAAAGGCTACTGTACTAAATATTAACATTGATTTTTCACAGGTGTTCAAATACGGTACTTATTTGCAGCAGTAACACACAAATAAGTTAATTAAACAAAGCATACATTGTGATTTCTGGATTTTTATTTATTTATTTATTTTAAAGATTGTCGCTCACAGTGGACATGCACCTAAGATGAAAATTTCAGACCCCTCCAAGATTTCTAAGTGAGAGAACTTGCAAAGTCACAGAGTGTTCAAGTACTTATTTTCCTCACTGTAAATAGTACCTCTGATGGCCATTATCATGAAGCAGTCCCAAAACTCTGGCTCTTTCATAGTTAAGTTAGTCAAAAAGAGTAAAGGTGGCTGCAGGTGGAAACACTCCAAGCGGGACTTTACCTTGCACGACAAGATGTTGCCAAAAGCAGAGAAGGTGTCATAAAGAGCCTTGTTGTCGATGGACTTGTCAAGATTCTTGATGAAAATATTTCCCACTCCGCTTTTTCTCAGCGACGGATCACGCTGCGACCACATGATGCGTACGGGCCGCCCTTTGATCACGTCGAAGTTCATGGTGTCCAGAGCCCGCTCCGCTAAAAGCAGAAAAAGGGTTATTCTAACACGTTCAATTCAGGACTTCTTTTTTCTCTTGTACCAGTTTGAAATACAGTACCATCAAGATGGACAACAAAGGTGCTGCTGCAAAAGGCCAGAAAACAAACATTATTTGATTAAATTATGAATAATTTTAAATATTATTGTAATTTGTAAAGACTGAATGATTTCCAAACGCCTTATTTTACTTATTTCTAATGAGTTGCAAGCATGTATCTGTGGAAAATAATAAATTAGTTGAACCCTACGTCGATCAGCTGCCTTTTTTTTTTTTTTTTACCATTGGAGTCAAAGTAATATTAGTTTTAATAAACTCCAATTCTGAGATACAGTATATTGGTCTGTAATTATTATTTGTGCTTTGTTTAAAAAAATAAATAATTCAGTTTCACCTTCATCTTGAGGTCCATGCAGTAAAATCCATTGATAGAAATTTTATAGATTGGATAAATGTTTTTCAACTAGAAGTTTGCAGCTGTGACTTTGCTCTATGCAATCAAGAACAGTAGAATAAAATGTGGATATGATTTTATGAAAGATTGCTGCAGTGTTGTCTGTTATTTTGTACTTTGACCTTTTCTCACTACCGGTATTTTAAAACAATTTGGTCCATGAATCCAAACAGATTTTTTTAGTTTACGGTAATTAGAGAAACAGTTCAGATCAATCTGTGGACTGTGCAGCAGAGGCTAATTAAAGTAAACTGAAACAGAGTGGACTTTCACACAGGTTTCCAAGTTTATTTGATTTTTTTACGCTTCAGAGTCTTTCCACTAGGTGATCTTACCCGCTTCCAACTCGGTTCTTAGGATCATCTCAGCTGCCAAGAGAGCCAAGTTAAGCAGGAGATATGACATCGTCAGACTGCAGGTCATTGACTGACCAGAGAGCATCGTTAATCATATGCAAATCAAACCCACCACATATATAATCACACAAACGCAGACGAGAGAATTTGGATTTGAGTTACGGACTTTGACTGGCGGACTCTGCCACGGTATTTTTAAAAACGGTGGCAGAGGACGGCAATTGTTTTTGCGACTTTGTATCACTTATTCGCCCATTGCTGCGTTGTGTTAGCCTTGGATAGAACATAAAGCCGCTTTGCCATTGATAAGTGTGACTAGTCGGTTCTCATATCAGTTCTTCTCAGATGTAGCAGGTGATTTAGCTCTGTGATTTCATCAGGCCAGGCAGTCAACACATCTGCAGGCCAGCAGTCACTCTTTCAGGGATGAAGATGCTGCACATTCTTGATGGAGAGAAATGCTGGTTTGAAAGAGGAGTGAAGGAAGCCATCTTTGTGAAGACAACCCATCTATCGTTAAACGGGGCGGGAGTCTTCGTGTTTAACCATCACCCTCAAAACCATCAAAAAACGTGTTGTGTAAACGGGGCCTTAACCTTGTTAGATATGTCTCTGTGACTTGTTTACCTGCTCTGTGAGTGGGACTGTCAATGCAAAGTGGGTGGTTATCATAACTGTAATCTGAATTCAATTTCTTTAGTTTATCCCAGCACTGCTTAGAGGTCCAAGTGCTGATATCTTGAGGTAAATTCAATATTTTCTTGTAGCGCCATCTAGCTCACGCTGAATCCTGTCCCACCAATAAAGACAGAAAGGTCTGGACCTGGTCATTGGTCCAAGGTGCCATTCTTGGAGCTTCCATATTGAACTAGAAACTAGAAAAACTAACTGGACAGGTCATTCAGTGACACAGCACGTCTGGCCAGTCAATAGCTGCTGACTGCTTGCATCAAAATTGTCCCCTCGAAGCAGTTTGCTTGGAACCACGAACAAAATGGTCCCATAAACAGGGCTGAGTGGGGGGGGGGGGGTGCCAGCAGAGGCCAAGCTGTCAAGTGCGGGGTGGTGCAGAACCGATGATTCTCGAGACAGTAGCAAAGCGCCATGTGTTTTAGGTAACCACGCCATGAGGACCCAGCCCACATCGAGCTACATGGAAAATCACGGAGGTCATGTAGACCAGAGTAAATGAAGTCATGGTGAAACAGAACATCAAGGGGGAAGCAAACATTTTACAAACTGTTCAACATCACAACTCCCTACTTTTTCTACACATGATGCAAGATATAAAACATAAAACCAGTCATTTACTTACAGTAGAGCATCAATGCATAATCTTTAACAGCTAGGTGATAAAACACCCAAGAGAGCAAAAGGGCAGAGACAGGCTAATGCTCTTATCAGTGCTATGCAGAAAATGTTGAGTAGATATCTGCTCTCCATGGTTCAAAGGGCACATTTTAACACACCCCTCCCTAAATCTATAGATAAATGGTAACGCCACCACTTAAAAGTTTAGCAATTAAAATGCAAAGGTGCTTTAAATTATTATTTTCTGGGGTGGACAGGGAGGACGTGGGATTTCCTCCCTACGCCCCTGCTACCCCCAGGAAGGACAATTTTGGTCACACTTTCCGGGAATATCAGGCGACTTAATGTCCCACTTACCGTCCGCTGGCTGTTGGAAGTTGACATAGGCGTATCCAAGGGAACGCCGGGTGATCATGTCCCTACAGACCCGGATCGAGAGGATGGCTCCGGCTGGGCTGAATTTCTCGTACAGCATGGCCTCGGTGACGTCCGAATGCAGGTCCCCGACGTACAGGGAAGCCATGGGGTAGCTGGGAGCGCTGGGGTTCATCGTTCTTTAGCTTAGTGTGTGGAGACTGTCAGCACGAAGACCGGTCGGACGAAGCTCGAGTTGTTCTTAACGGAAAAGACGAAGAAGAAAGTTGCGGAGGTCCAAACGGTCACGTCAGTCCGGGGCGGAATGATGGGAGAGCACGACCGTTGACTTGTCGGTTGGAAGCGTTTGTTTGGATTCAAAAAAATAAAAATGACAACGTTAAATTGTCACTTCCACGCTCAAAAACGTTACTGGAACCCCCCCGTTTCTTGTAAATTCGACTTAAAAAAAAAAAAAAGAAAAACAACAACCGGTCGCTGGTTAAGCTAGCCCTTTTCTTGAACGTTACCGTCCTGTCTTCGAACGTCTGTTCCTGCTTCGCAAACTTGTTACAAAAAAAAAAATAAAACGAAAAGAAAGATTTTTTGCCTTATTTTTATATATATTTTGAATTTTTTTTTTCTTTTTTTTATTATTTTTTTTAGAACGTGTGCCGAGCAAGCTCAGAGCACACACGCTCTCACACCACACTGACCGCCGAGGTTAAAAGGAAGGAAGTGGATGGGAGGCTGTTAGCTTTAATACTAGTGATTACGTCACGAGTATGGACCAATAAGCTTTTAGTATTTGGGGGCAACGTCCCCCAAAGGGGCGTTACTAATCGCCACTGCGCGCATGATGATGAAGTCATGTGAAACGCATGGTTAGAGTTGGACTGATGATTAACATCAAATCCAATTTAAGTCACGTTAAAGAATTAGTTTGTTTTTTTTCCTCGATAGGGGTGAGAGCAAAGTCCTTTATGACACAAGCGTCCCCAAATTTATTCCTAAGATTTTAAAGAGTTACTTCATGTCTAAACAAACAGGATGCATGCTAAAGTACTGTATTTACTTCATGGACAAATCAGGAATTTTGTATTTTATTATTTTTTTTACAAAGCTGCAGCGTGAACGCTGAATGACTTATCTGATGAAGAAGCTGAAATAAAATGGGTGAAAGGTGCAGACTGGACAAAAGCAGCAAAACAAAGTCAAGGGTAAAAGGATTGTTGGCCCAACTACAAATACAGTACTGTATAAGGCTAAAAGTTTAAAAATGCCAACTAAAAGGTATGAGAAGCGTAACTAAAAGTAGCAAAAGACTAAATAGTAAAGTGTTAATATCAAAATACTGTACTAGCTAAAAGTCAAAATATCAGCTGAAATGTACAAAAATTAAATTAGAGCCAAAAAGATTAAAGTAGCAAGAGGCTAACTATATGTTAAAAGTAGCAAAAAGGGTAGTTTAAAGCTAAAATCATTGCTAAAAGCTAGTTAAAAGAACAGTTGCAGAAAGTAGATTATGCTGAAGTAGTTATCTGAGAATAATGTTTATGAAAAAATAGATTTCTGTACATCTGTGGGGAAAATATTTAAGTTAAATACATGTACATTTTTTTTCAAAACTAACATAAATCCCAAAAGTGAAGGCAGTCATCTGAGAGATGAACATTTTGATATCCAAATGGCCACAATACTACAAGTGCAGCAGTTAGATTGCAAAAACAAAAAAACATTAAAAATAAAACGTGTGAACGCCAACTCAGCAACAATGAGACAGAAAAGCCAATTCAGATTTTTGACCAAAAAAATTAAAAATAAGCTACAATAAAACAAGTGAAATGTGACAAGACCATAAAACACGGACATTAAATTTTTAATTTAGCCGTGGCCATGTTGCTATATTTTTGCTAAACATCTCCTAAGGTGCAGTTATGTGTCTTGGAAAAAAAGAGGCCCAGTTATCTGAAATCAGTGACGTCTCTTTTGGAAATAAATATAGAGACGGTTAGAGGTCAGCAGATTCTGACATGTAAAGTTTAGAGGTCACATTTTTGTATGCCGATCTTTCCCTCAGTACAAACGACTCATCGTTTACTGTATGGATTGTTGCTGTTACTGGACTAACCAGAATGTTTTTTCCTGTCCCCCATGCTTTCCACCATCATTAGAGGGCAGCACTGCCTGTGCAAAAGATAGTGCTTGTTGGCTGCAGAATCTTGGTTTTTCTGTGCACCCCTCCATTTAAAGTAATTTAAATTCTCCAGGCCACAGATGCAATAAAAGCATGTCCTTTCATTTCTTATTTATAATCTGTGTCTATCACAATGGTCTAAAAAGAAACGTGTAAAAGTAGAATTTTCAGCTTCTTCATATTGTACATCAACAGAAATGGAGGCCAGAACTCAGTTTGAACATTTTAATTCCACTTACATGAAAGCACATAACCAAATAATGCACTAAAAGTGTAACTTGCAAATTCTGAATCCTGAATCCCAACCTTTTTAAAAAGAAAAACATACTGCAATTAGAACTGGCACAACTTTGTGACTACAAAATGGCTTTAAAGAAGCTTTCTACCAAGTTACTTTAATATTCACTTTATATTTAGCATGGTTTTAGTTTTCATGATTAACTTTCAACAAAAAGATAAATGTCACTTTAAACCACCAGGTTAAAGTTAATCCTAAACCAAAAACTGCCCGTTTATAACACCGTCTTACCCTCACACCATACTACTGAGAACCACGTACATTCCAGGAGTCAAATTCAAAAAAAGTTAATAAAAATTTAAAGAAAAATACAAAAAATACCTGAATAGAAAAGGAGTAGAAAGCCACATGGCAAAAGTGTCCTCTGCACAGATGAGATAAAATATCAAAAAAGTTACAGTAGAGACGTTTGTATTTTTCTTAAATTCTTATTTTAGGCTGCCTTTACCTTATGTGGTATGAAAAATTGCAGGAAATTATAATCCAGACACTTCACCATAGAAAATAATCCCAACAAAATCAACCGAAGCGCAAGTGGTCATTCACGCAAAAAACACTTTGATGAAAAAGACGTAGAACCCATTAAATTGACACGTGTACCATCCATAAAAACACTACCTGCTGCACCAGACACCAACAGGGCCGGATGGATACAAGTACTACGGGAACAGATCTTTACCGAGGTAATACCTTTCATCAGATTATACTCCCTTGCTGCCGTCAGACGGCACGTTTAAAGAAACTGGACTACAGTTCTAAAGTGGTTTCAGAGACAATTTGTGGACACAAGATTGTAAATGTTCAGTTCAAGTAAAAACATGTAACTTCTCCAAAGAGACAGGGGGTTGGTTGGTTTTCCTGCAGCAGCAGGAGCCTGCTACAGTGAAATATGTTAAACATGGTGGGGCAGATCTAAAGGAGGGATCTCATCTGGACTAAAGCAAAAAAAACAAACAAACAAATAAACAAACAAAAACATGGATCACACAATGTTCAGAAGAAAACAAATATATACCACTCTTTTCTCTGTAGACATGCTCATACGGTTACCACACAGAACACGCGCACTTCGATGCATCTGCACACACACACACACACACTGTACTTTACACACTGAGTGAAGTGTAAACTGTGCATGTATGTGCACACACACAACCACACACACAACTTAGGCTGGTGAGAGGTAAAAAATGTGTTGTTTTTTTCTTTCTCTTCTGTTTCTGAAGTTCAGTTCTTCTCAGCAGCCTGAGGCTCCGTCTCTTCTTCACCCTCTCCCGGCGCATCAGACATCCACAGCTGAATTACACACACACACACACACATGGATACAGGGGTTAATATATTTTATCAAAAGGCAGAAAAGGGTCATCGTAGAGGAGGTGAAGGCGCTCACGGTCAGATTGTCACGGAGCAGCTGCATGATCAAGGTGCTGTCTTTGTAGGAGTCGCTGTTGAGGGAGTCCAGCATGCCGATGGCTTCGTCAAATGCCTGGAGGAGACAGCAAAGTTATGTACCCAGCTTGAAACAGGAAGTAAGGTTCCCACATACTCAGGCATACTGTGTGTACTCTGTGAGCCGCGCTGTGCACGCTGTCCACAGACGGTTGAGACTTCATACTCGAGCGTACACCCTGATGGGCGGCAGCCCAGCTCCGCAGGAAATGGGTGTTTACCTTCAGGACAAATTGATGTCGCCGACTTGTCATTTGCTGACACGCCTACTGGATAGTCCAAATATTGCAGGGATACATTGTGGATCACATAAATAGATGGCAGTGAAAGCACTCCTATACTTTAATGCACTTTAGTAAGATGATGCAGAGTTTCCATGATGCTTGCAGGCAATTTATAAGCAGAGAAGAGTTTCTGATCACCGAACTTAATAGTCATTCTTTTACATTTCCAAACGTTTGAGTTTAACCTCAATTGTTCATTTCTAAATCCACCTCTCACACAGCACAGACATTTAACCCATATAAGCCGCAAGACGTAAGGTGAGACAACAAACTTCAGAACAGTTTCACAACAAAAACAGCTCAAAAGTTAAACTAGACACCTGTAAGTAAGTGTGAGCCAATTTCAAGTTCACCACAATTTAGTGTTTTATCATATCATTTCCTGAGGTTTATCTGTTCAGAAACAATGCTTGCATTTCTCAGGTGACACCCAGCATCGAGTAGCACATTGCACCCCCCACCCACCGTCTTACAATGAACACATAAATTATGCTTAACTGTGATTAAAAGAGAATTCTTACCGATTTGGCAAGTTGGCAGGCTTTTTCAGGAGAGTTGACGATCTCGTAGTAGAATACGGAGAAGTTGAGCGCGAGGCCCAGACGGATGGGGTGTGTGGGCGGCATTTCAGTGACGCTGATGTCCAACGCCTTCTGGTAGGCTTCTTGTGAGCTTGTGATGATGACTTCACAAGAGAACAGACCAGTAAAAAGTAAGTATTTTGTAAAAAAAAAAAAAAATTTGGACAACATCTGTGTTACTAAATTTAAAAACCACCAGAGTCAATGTTTATAACAAATGCAACATCAAATGTATAACCCATGCACAGATAAATAGAAACTTTTGTCTTATAAAGCAATAAATTTTACACAAAGATTCAATGTTAAGCTCTAAAATAGACGGGAGATGGAGGACTGGGGGAAATCCTTTTGGAAACATCAGAACAAATATGTTAAGATGAATCCTGCGAGAACGACGACACATTTCAGATAATCAGCATGTGAGTGGAAACAAGCTCCCAATGATTTTACGAGAGGAAAAAGCCACATTATAGAATTATGGATCGATGAACAGGACTTCCAACCACCCAGATGGGTCAGTTATGGATTTAAAACAGAAAGAACGCCTAATACTTTGTTTTTAATGAAAAAAATTACGCTGAAGGAAATCTTCTTAAGCCAATTAAGTCAACCTAAAATTAGGAATACAAAGAGGAAATAGGCCACTTTGGCACAACCCCACAGAAACTCTAAAACGCCTCTTGGCGACCAGCATCAGCCAACACCCTGGCACTGCTTCTGTTGCCGTGACAACGCAGCAGCAGATAGCAGTACGGTTAACAGTTGTAGGTCAAGGACGAAGAGGATGTCAGTATTCTGGATACAAACACCTGAAAGGAGCCATGTGTCTTCATACTACAGAGTATTTACAGGAATTTTAATCAAACTAGTGCAAAGAAAACAGCTGGTAGATGAAGTTCTGAGTTTAAAAACACTTTTAAATCTTATTGTTTATACACAAGAATCCATCTTTACCCTCCTTCTTGTCTCCAACAGCCACCTCAGCCAGGTAGCGGAAGTAGTCTCCCTTCATCTTCAGGTAGAAGACTTTACTGTCAGCAGGTGTGGCTTTGGGGATGAGATGGTTATCTAGCAGGTCCTGCAAGTAAAAGAGTGCAACTGTAACAAATGTACGAAACACAAGTACAAATACCAAAAACAGCTGTCACTCAGCTAACCAGCAGTACTGCCACTGCTTAGACGTTTAGGAGGAAGCACGAAAAATACAACATTTAATTTTGGATTTAAAAGAACGCTCCATCCGTCACATACCGTTTGTCTACCGTCATACTCATATGTACAATTTGTAGTTTTGTTTAAAAGGAAGCAGGTAGTCCCCGACTTACGAACGGGTTCCGGACCTAAGGACCGTTCGTAACTCGATTCTGCCGTAAGTCGGAGCCG
>JARVGV010000630.1:17857704-17870579 GCA_031762435.1 Hypsolebias longignatus | reverse complement strand
CACACACACACACACACACACACACACACACACACACGCACGCACGCACGCACGCACGCACACACACACAGGTCAAAAGGTTAAATCCAAGGATGTGAATGAAAGAAATTCTTAGAGCACTCAAGTTTCATTCAGAAGTTTTATTTTTGCTTGTTTGTTTATTCAAAACTTTAAATTCTAACATTCCTGGATGTAATGCATATTGTCCGCTGGCCTTCATGCCAGAGTTTTAAACTAAAATTATTTAATGTTGAGAACGACTCAGCTACTACCACACCACATTTTAGCTCAGTATTTGTGAAATGGACAGATTTACAGCTTTTCCGTGTTCCCCACAATTAGTTAGCTCAGGCAGCCATCTTGGATGTGGCTGACTTCAGAAGTCAAACATTTGTAGAAATCCATCCACTGATTGTTTTCTGAGAGTTTCTCTAAAATTCGTCCAGCAGTTCCTGAGATATTTTGCTAACAGACAGACAAAACTGACTCCAAATATTCAACAAGTCTTGTGCGATCTGTTAGTGCTCAGATTACTTGTTTAGGACGACTCTCAGCTACTACCACACCAACATTCAGCTCAATATCTGTGAAACCGACTGCGCTGTAGCCAATGGACAGTTGGATGTGGCGACCATCTTGAATCAGGTTGACTCAAGTTCATCAGTTGTGATGACTTCCTGCCTGTCTCAATAAAATTTGTCCAGTGGTTCATGAGATATTTTGCTAACAGACAACACATCCACACAAACATGGCAAAAACGTGCTTGTCCGGTCTTACAATAAAATGTGACCAAATTCTCCTTTTTTTGTTTTCCCCTGCGTTCCTCCACGGTCATTTGTTGTGCAGGTGAGGTAGGCCTCCACCTGGGCTGACAGCCAATCAAAGAGCCGCTCAGACCTCAACCCACCAATCAGCGGTCGGCTCACCTCTTCAGTCTTTGCTGTGCAAGAATTTATGCACAAAGTTGACCCGGGTGCTATAAACGCGGACATTACAGCGCGCGGATATATGTTGATGTTTGTCCCCGATCCGCGTGCATGCAGAACGAGGAAGGCGATTGGCTGCGGCGGAGATAAAAAGCGGTTTTACCTGCCAGGTGGAGGGAGGAGGAGGAGGGGCAGGGAGGAAAAAAGAAGCGCGGCGAGAAAAAGTCGACTTACCTGTAGACCCACTTCTGGCAGCTCGCGCACTCCGGTACCTGCTCCGACTTGAAAGTCCAGTTTCACAAGGAAGAACCGTAGAGGAAGCAGAAAAATATGTCACAGGAGACAGACAAGTAAGTGCTCGAGCCGGAGGAGGACACGCGATGGGTCCGACTCGAGGGGACGAACTAGTTTTCTGTCACTGAAGCTGTCGGAGGAAAAAAACAACAGCTCCAATCAGCGCTTACATCATCAATTTACTACTAATATTAGACAAGTTCGGGTCCGGAGGAACTATTTTATATCAAACTGTGGCGGAGTTGGCCTCGTTAAGGCGGAATTCGACTCTTTTTCTTTTGATGAAAAAGGCTTCAAAGTTCGCGGATTGATTTTTGTCACCACTTTGATGTGTTTTTAATTGGAAATTAGACTTTTGTCGTGATTATTGTCTCGTTTTAAGGCGTCCAGTTGGCGTGTGGTTCTGAACCACGTTTAATTACGAATGATCGATAGATAAAATAACTGAGTGGCTAAAAATAGGTTTTACAATATCAAGTTGCAGAAATATACGTCGTAAAAATATATATAGTTCCATCATCGGATCATATAAATGAGTAATTTAATAAATATATGAATATTTTAGAAGAAAAGTGGTTATTCCTTTGAATTAAAATTATGTATTTCTTGTTCCTTGTCTGTTAGCAAAATTTCTCTTCATCCACTGGGCAGTTGTAATACAACTTTGGACCTGGTTCAAAATGGCCACCACAGCAATTTGCCTTAAGCCGTTATAATTAGTCAGTTTTGCAGATAATTGTTGGCGTGGTAGTAGCTAAGAGTGATCAACTTGTATTTTGAGCACTAAATGATTGCTCAAGACCTTTATCTTAAAATCTTTGCTGTCAATTAGTTGGAGTGTGCTTTATATTTCTGTTAGCAAAATATCAAATTAACCACCAGACAGATTTTAATGAAACTTGCATGAGAAAAAAAAAGAACATTTTAAACTGAGTAACTTTGAGAGCCAACTCAATTCAAGATGCCTGCCACAGCCAAATTATAAAAGAAAATGACGACAACAGTTCTTTTTTAACCTCAACCAGTAACGAATTCCTGTGACGGTATAGATAAATAAATCACCACACATGAGCAGTTTAGTCATTTTATTGACTAAAATCAGTTCATATCAAATCAGTTTATTCCTGAAAATCTACTTAAATTTGACAATTTAATAAACGTTTGCTGGCTCAAATGTGTTTATTCTTTTCTGATGATCCATAGTTAAACGTTTGTGCTATAACTACACAGCTTAGGAGTAAAATTGAATGAGGTGACGTTGATTGTTGCACAAGTTCAAGCTGACTCGCTCCAAGCCCGTCCTCCGATTGGCCTAGCTGAAGGAGATGTTGTGGCAACACGTGTGTTTGTCTAGTCTGTGATCTGCACTTAAGTGGGACTAAAAGAGCGATTGGCACGACAAAACACAAGCGTGAAAACCGACGAGTGTGAAAGCTGTGACAGATTATCAGCTAATCTCGGAGGAGTTTCCTGGAATAAATACTCCTACAGAACCACTTTCAAATGCAGTAATAAGTAAAGTAGAAAAAGAAACTCTGATCTGCAGATAAATTATTTTTTTATGTGACCTGAAAGGGATGGATCAAATGTTTTGAAGTGGGTTTCTGTCTCAAAAGTTTTGAACAAATAATATCTGTTGTGCGTAATTGAATCGCCTCTATTTGGAGGATTTTTAATGTAATTCTGACCAGACTGACGAGCTAATGTCTAGTCTGATCAGTCCAAGACCAAAATAACTTTATTCTAAAAAAAAAAAATCCTTGCACAAAGAATAAATTTAAACATTTTCATACATGTGTTTTTTAAATTTGCTTTTGCCATAATTTAGATGGATTTCCACATTTATTTCCAAGTGCAAATAGCGGTAGCAGCAGCTAGCTAACAGGTTGTGGTGGGAATCTCAAAATGTTTTTGCCAAAATAACTGAGAGGATTGCAAAACTGGTGTTAGAATAATTAGTAAAATTTCATAATGAAAAAGCTGTAAGCATTTATATTGCCATACTTTTGTTTTTAAGTTATTTACCTTGGTTTGGGTATTTGTACGCGCAACTAGCGGTAGCAGCGGCTAGCAAGAACATCATGATGATTCTGCCAAAATAACTAAATTGCAAAACTGCAATAGTATATTTAGTCAACTGAGGGAAAAAAAATAATTCATTCAACATTTATATTAGTTTTTGCAGTTGAAGTTATTTACATATATACAGTATTTATTTTTTTTTTTTTTTGGTTATTTGCAGGTACCAATGGCAGTAGCAGCATTTAGCTAGCTTGCAGGTTGTGGTAGAAATTTTATTATTTCTGCCAAAACTATTGAAATGCAAAACTGATGTTGGTGAAATTTGTAATGTAGTATTCAAAAGACTGAAGCATTCATATTGCTGTTACATTTGACGTTATTTACATTTATGTTTTCTGAATTCAAAAATGTTCGAGACAAAAACAACTGGACATTATTTTGTAACAGAAGATGTTTTGCTTCTCATCCGAGGAGCTTTGTCAATTCAAAGAAAAGAGGGTGGGGTTTGAGTTCTAAAGCTGAATTAATAGATACATGTGCAGATTGCCCTATCACTCCTCGCAATAGAGGTTCGTTAGGGTTTTTGTTAATCTGACTCACAGATGGGCCACTCTGGTCACATGGATGAAATTGTGACCAGAGTGGCACCAATCCACTTTAATCAAATTTCTGCCAGCTGTTAGCCCATCAGTCCATTCAGAACAAACTCTAAGCTGAAGTCAAAGAGCTATCTTCAACAGGTATCCTGATGCATGCTCAATAATCCAGGTAGAAAAATCTAACAAAGTAAAGTCAGATCCTCTGGACATGTTCTTCTTGTTGAAAAGTTTTGTGTTTTTATTCAGAAGGTTTCGTCAATCAGAGGGTCTGCAATAAACTCAATCTTATAAATGGCACCTTCTCATAATGGATCAACCAGTTAGTTGTTGACATCCCGAAGTAGCTGTTCACATGATAAAGGAGGAACATAGCCTAACAATTGGTCATTAGTGTCCTGATGGCTGTTTGTTGCTTGGTTGTCCTTAGGCTGTTCCTGAGAGTAGCAAGTTGGCCATCTGGGCTAAAACATTTTGATTGCTGTTCATGATGATTGATTGTTTTGGATGGGTGTGTTTTGCACATGTTAAAAGTTACTTTTGAGATTCAGCAGGTGGTTGGCTTGAAACACAACAGGCTACCTATGGGACCATGGTTGCCAAGTCCACTTATGTTAAGCGACTTTAAGCCTGTTTTTTTTTTTTATTTTTTTATTTATTTTTTTTTAAGTTGCTTGCGAATCTTGTGAGTCGTGGGTTGTATTTTTCTGGGACTTCTTTTGAACGTGAAGTTACTTATTTGGGCTTGACTTTCTTTCTGAGTGAAACTAGTTGATTATCTCTCAGCGCCGCACAGTAAAGCAAAAGACGAGTGGTCGTAGATAGTTTATCCCTTCCACCCCCCGTTTCCTGTGTATTGCTCCTGCCCAAGTTGGCAAGGCAACAGGCGCACAAATACATCTGTGGGCGCACACCCCAAACATTCATACTGTGGCCGACCACTAGGGGGCTCCACTCACACGCAGATGTCAGGATGTTTGGTTTTTTAAAATATGTAGAAAAATTACACATGCAAAATACATATTTTATCAGAGATTAAAAGTATGTTATTCAAAGTGTTTAGCACAATTTTGCTGTTGTTAATGTGTAAAGGGGCCGAGGTGGTGTAGGGACAGGGCAGCTGACTTGGTACCCGAAGGTCCAGGGTTTGAACCCCGGTCATTGCACATCTTGTGGTGTCTCTGAGCAGGACACCCATTCTCAAATTGCTCCTCGGGCGCTTGCATAGCTGACCACCACTCCACCTGGGTGTATACCAGGTGCGCTGTGTTAAATGCAGAGAGCCAATGTCATCATTGTATGGAAACATACAATGATGACAACACATAACACTTATTAATGCCATAATAAGTGTATGTTTATACTGTTTAAAAATGGCCTCTGTTTACACAATGTGGTGGGTTGCCAGATGGGCTTGTTATGGAGTCGTTTTCATAGAGCTGGTTGCTTTTATCGCAAGACATGGCAACACTGTATGGGACAGATCTGATTGGCAGGCCGTAGACTGACGAAGTCCTCTGGACGGGGGACGGAAAGTTTCTTGCTTAAAGAAGCTGGTCCGGATGACACGATTGAACCTTTTCTTTGTTGTCGTCTACCTGGATGATTGAGCTTACAGCCCTTCCTCTGTGCTCTTGTTCCTCCCAGTAAACGTTTAGTGGTGGTCGTTCCCAACGAGAGCTCCTTCCCTGCGGTGCGGCGAGCTTACACCAGCGAGGATGAGGCGTGGAGGTCGTACCTGGAGAACCCACTGACGGCCGCCACCAAGGCCATGATGAGCATAAACGGGGACGAGGACAGCGCCAACGCCCTGGGCCTGCTGTACGACTACTACAAGGTTCAGACAAAACTCAAGTCTTTCTCGCAAAAATTCCTGCATCACATGGACGACTTGTAATTATGACTAATATGGGTTTTAATTTAATTTGGATGGAAAATTGTAATAATTCAGCATTTTACGTACTGACTGGCTCAAGTAAAAAACATTCACAGTATGTTATCTCATCTTTAGAGGCGCCAGTTCAAAAGCATTTCCTACAGGCCCATTACGAATGATCAATAACAAAAACGGGAGTGACCTTTCACTTCTGTCTGATGTTGATCGTCTCCCTCTTTTCGCTTCTTTCAGGTGCCCAAAGAAAAGAGACTTTTGCCGATTCCTAAAGTCGCCGAACTCGCAGAGGAACAGGAGAAGAGGTCCGTTAATTTGAGATTCTCTCAATTTCTAATCTGAAGACAAAAAAAAATGCAGGAAGAAGCATGAAAATAGGGTTCATTTCTGCAGCGTGATACCAAATCTCAGAGCACGAGTTAATGAGGTGGTGTGTAAAACGGTTTTGGGTTTTTAAGAAGTGGAGCAACACAGAATGAACCATGTACCTTAGAGATTTAGGTCAAATGTACGACATATACCGCAGATCTTGTTTCAATATAACTTCAGATACAAAAGATTTCATGTTGTAGAATATGCTTTTAATGCTTTTCATGAACAATCTACTTGTTTTATGTGTGTGGGGAAAAGAAACTTGTCCTTATCTTTGCTTTTTAAATTACTCACTGTAAATACACGTTAGACCTACTTCTTTAGTGTTTCATTTATTTTGTTGTGCACGTACAATACATCCTAATATTTCAAGACAAAAAAAATACAGATAACTTCTCAGAGAGCCTTTGTGCTTTTAATTTAAATTGTTAGAGATGGTAGATTCAGTATTTGACTTAAAAGCAATATTTTTTTAATGTCAAGAGGAAATCGACCAATTTAGTCCAAATGAAGTTTAATGTATTTTTTTTGTTGTTTTTTTTAACTCAGGCCTATTTTGCCAAGTAACCCCAGCAGCCAAAATGAGGCAGAGACAGTGGACAACCGTGTCCAAGTCCTCAAGTCTGTCCCCGTCAACATGTCCCTGATCTCAGAGCAGAAGGAGGCCAAACGAGAACTGATTTGCAGCTCGGCAGCGGCGGGGGAGAGCTCAGCCGACGGAGGCTCTCCGGCTGCGGCGGTGGTGAAGGCCGAGGTGTACGCCCCGGTCTTCGTGGTGGGAGCTGGTCTCCCCTACAGGGTGGAAGGAGAGGAGCGGCTGGTTTATGAGCAGAGTCCGTACGAGCTGACCTCCATCAGCCACAGCTCCTACGTGAAGGAGGACAAGCCGAGTCCACCCGACAGCCCGTATGAGGAGGACACAGACAGGGTGAGGCAGGACATAAAGGGAACAAATAATGTGGAGTTACATATCGCTATAAAAGCCCCAAAAGTGTTGCCTTTATTTGTCTAAAACATCTCAAGTTGAAATCTGAGTAAACGTACAGAAAATCATTAAGAACAGGGGTTAATTTTTTTAAGACAAACCAGTAATTAACCAGATTTGGGCTGCACAATATATAGAAAATTTATTGTTATTGCAAAGAACTGCAGTAAATCGTAGACTGTTGTAGTCCAAGGGTGTACTGCAGCTAACGTTGTCGTAATATTCAACAGAAACATCAGAATTGTATGTGTTTCTACTAAAGTGCATCTCTTTACCAGAGTGTGAGACAGTTAAAGGTTCACGTCACCAAAGATCCACATGTAAATACTGTAATGCTGTAAAATAAGAAATACAGCAGATAAACAACTAAACGTGGCACCATGTGACTAAACATCACATGCTGATATGAACTAGAGTACGCTGCAAGCATTTAATTTAATTTTAATGGAACAAGAACAACAACAAAAGTTTGTTTTTGACTCGTTTACATCATTTATTCAGTTCCTCTCATGCTGGATGAATTCATCAGTAATTTCCTCTTTTTGTGTATTTTGAACAGAAGTACCACTCACCTTCCTCTCTTGCTCCGGACGACTTCTTATTTCAACAAGAGGGGGTGTAAGTCGCTCCGCTTCTCGCCAGGTTTTAAATCTAAATGGGCTGATACGACAAGAAAGCCACGTTGTCGTCTTTCTCATCTTTGTCACATCTCTCTCAACGTTCGCAGTGACACCTTTCAGTACACTCTGGATGCGACCCGTTCGCTGCGTCAGAAGCAGGGGGAAGGACCAATGACCTACCTGAACAAAGGCCAGTTTTACGCCGTGACGCTCAGCGAGCTCAGCGCCAACAAACGCCTGCGTCACCCTATCAGTAAAGTCCGGGTGAGCGCCCGATTTTCATCCTCTGTAATTATTTCATATATGTATACAATATGAATGGTACAGCAATAATATTCATGTGTGACAACTGTACTAAAGAAATATGTGGTAACTTTAGATTAATTAGATAGTTGATTGTCCAGGTTTAGCTCCTCCTGCCCCACCCCCAGCACTTTTAGATGTTTGAGGCGGCAAAAATAAATAAATGTTATTTTTCAGCATTAGGTAAGTTTGCGAAGCGTTAGAAATGAAGCCACATCATCAAATAATGTCTAAAGGTGTAAAAATAAAATTAAATAATTAAGAGATTTTAAATAAAACTGAGCAAGAAACTACAAAAGAAAAAAAATACTAAAAACTGCACATTTGCTATATATGCACATGCATAGCGAAGATGTAAAGCCAGAGCTGGAAGATAACGGTTAAAAATTGACATTTTGGGTTTAATTTGTTACCATTTATGATGTGGCTCTTCGTTTTAATCCTCACCGTTTTCACCTGGTTCAGTCTGAAATTCAAGCTAGCTTTCACATCTATTTTATTAACTTTAATAGTACTAAATTTAGGTCATTTAAAAAAATAACAGGAATAAAGCTCTCGGCTCAATGCTTACATCAGAGGAGTAACATGCTGAAACAGTTTTTCCAGTCTGAGACAAGTTTGCTTACATTAGAGAAACAAATTTATTATTTACTCGTGGTTTTAAAGCTGTTACATGGCCGTTAAGGATTTAATGGTTTCTTTTTCTGCATTTAGGGCCTTTCTTGGTGGCAGGCCTTCTGCAAAGATCTTTATTATAATTTGTCACTTTTATTATTATTTTGAAATAATTTCTGGTATCACCAGTAGTGATGTCGCCTAAAAGAGACCAGAATCTAATGGACGTTTGTGCTACAGATGCCATTTAACTGACTGTGTCTCTGTTTATACATGGTTCATGTAGTTTGTCATGTTGTTTTTTTTTATGACAACTTAAAAGTTTCATTATATATCATTAAACCCCGGTGATAAAACTCTTAATACAGTATGTTGTTTTTTGTCAAGCCAGAGTCATAAATTACACACACACCTATGTTTTCATGTTTGAATTTACTTATTTGGACCTGTCTCTGGTTTATTCTGGTTCTCAGAGCGTAGTCATGGTAGTGTTCAGCGAGGACAAGAACCGGGACGAGCAGCTCAAATACTGGAAGTACTGGCACTCCCGACAGCACACGGCCAGACAGCGAGTGCTGGACATCGGTAACGTGTTCTCCCACTCATTTTCTTCTGGGTTTGTTTTCCAAAGCTTGATTGAACAGCTCACAAAGATGTCAGATTTGTGTTGGAATGTGCTCAGCGAGGAACCGAAGCATTTCCAAACTGAAGGCGAACAAGCCTCCACCCAGCTGCGTGCTGCTCAGGTGCCCCTCGTCAGACAGACTGGGATGTCCTGAACCCACACACCTGAGTGTCAACGTCAAGGTGCTTCTGGGACACACATCGTGAATCGTGGTTAAAAACACGACGAGCCGCGCCTTTCTTTTTCGCAGCGTTTCACACGTACGTGCTCCGATACGAAAGGCCCCCCCTCGACGTTTCGCCTTCGATTTCGATCGACGCGTTTTGAGTTGTGACTGATGTTTCTCTCATGTGAAAATCTTTTGGGCCGTTTGTGTACGACAAGCTCGGACCTGCTGGGCGGGCAGAGACTCGGAGGTATGTGGGAGACTGGAAATGTGATGAACACAAACAGACTCACAGCAACACACACATACACACACACACACACACACACACACACACACACACACACACCTTCGAGCAGCTTGTCGGGACAGGGAGAGGAATGCTAGCCACAGTGTTACCTCAATGGTCTGTTGAAAGTCGTTTTCCCCCCGTTTAGATTTCCATCTTAATTTTTATGTTTGCACGAATCAAGACAACTCCTAATCAACCTCAAATTCTCATGTATTTTTATATCTCTTGAATCCAAGGAGGGCATCGTGGTCCAGGTTCCACGGAGAATATTGCTGCAGGTCTTGTTATGGATCCATCCTATCAGGGTGGTGTTTGTTAAACACTGGGCCAAGATAAAAAGTGTTAAAAGGCTTGGTCAAATGAGCCTGAAGCTTGTCAGACCAGGTTATGGGCATAGCTGAGGCATCCTACAGGTTCGAGTGATTTAATCAGAATTTAGGTTATAAACTACAGGTGGTCCTTGGTTTACGGCGTTCTTGGTTTACGGCGTTTCGCGTTTACGGCTCCGCCCCTAGTGACGGCATTGCGCCGTTCGTTGCCTTTTTTATGCAGCATTTTATATTTTTTTCGTTTTTTTTTTTTTGGTTAACTAACTGCTTGGAAACGCATTTAGAATCATTAATACGGCCGTTCAAAGTTGTTTTACTTGAAAAAACGTGTTTAAAAAGACGTTTTCGATCGCGGTTTTACTTCCGGGTTTCGTTTACGGCCGAAAATCCGCGTATACGGCCGCGGATACGGGCGGATCCGGTTTAAAGCTAAATCGGTTAACGGCTGAGCTGTTAGAACGGATCTCAGCCGTAAAACGGGGACTACCTGTATAGTCTAATCTTATATTGCAAAATAATTCTTATTTTTAAAATATTGAGATCGCCCAGCTCTCATCGTATGGTCGATAATTTAGGTCAATATAGACCAATAAATCTTAACGTAGCTGTAAATATATCGGTGTTTGTAATGTTATCTTCGTCGTCCTCAATGTATTGTTTGTCTGAAATCTTTACTTCCCTACAAAGAATAACAACCACCGCTGTAGTCAACACTAGTTAGACCTTCAGCATACGTGACTGTTTAAACAATGAACACAAAAGGGTGTTTTGTTTATTTAAGTTAGTTATATTTATGTAACACTTAATAACTTTATGGTGAAGAGTTGAGGATAAAAAATGTGAACGCACGTTAGGAAGACCCTTTTTACGACCAGTGCACCCCTTGTAAACCTGGTGTGTGACTGGGTATATATAACGTGGATCTGATTAGCTTAGCTTCATAATTGCTAGCAGCTGTGCTAAATAAACAAGCCCCGCTCCACTCACTGTTTTCTTAGGTTTTTGGGGGTGGACAAAGCTAAAAAAAATTCAGCCATTATATCTGTTATCGACAGTTGCCTTGCCCTCCCAATATTTGTGTTGACGATCGTCTGAGCTCCACTTCGTACTAGGACCGCACAATTTAACATCACCATCAGTAATGCAAGTACAAGTAAGGTTTACATTCACACCTGGTTTAATAATGTGTTGTCATCGTATGTTCCCATACAATGGCAAAACAGACTCTTGCATTTAACCCATCCACCACGAGGTGGTGTAGTGGGTGGTTATTGGGGGCACCCGGTGAGCATTTTGGGATGGAGTGTGCTGCTTAGGGACACCACGAGATGTGCAATAACTGGGGATCAAACCTGGGACTTACGTGTCCCGAGTTGGCTGCTCTGACTCCCATCTCGGCCCCAATAAGATTGTAGTTAAAATTTATATAAAGCTTTTTTTTTTAAATTTATTTATTTATTTTTTTTGCGTTTAACCAAACCAACATGATTTAATCAGTTTAATCAAACCAATGTAAAGGAATTAAAGTGTCAAGTAGCATAGCTAAAAATACAATCATCGGTCCATTGCTTTTGAGCAGTTTCTACAAAATGATAATGTAGGGGCTTTTTGAATGTTTAGACAACTTGTGACCACGGACGGAGCCTTCGTGTTTTCCAGTTATTGTCACTAATCTGGTTTTTCAGGAGAGGTTTGTTTTCTGTATGCTGAGAGATTTGACCAAAGCCCCCAGCAAAACGGTGTCGGAGTGCCACTGGCGAAAATGGATAGTGTGTCACACATCAGGGCTGCGGCCTAGCAGTCGAGGCTCTCGATGTTTTTGTAAAGCAACTCTCTGACTTGGCCTATTGTGCTGCAGGGGAACGGTGAATAGCGTTCTCCAGCAGGGGGAACAATGTGTGATTGTTCCCCCGCTGTGGCAGCGAAGCCGTAGGTTACTCTCTGTACCATCGCCAAAGCTCCTGAAGAGAAGATGCTCTGCAGATTCTCTCCCTGCCAACCAGCAGTTCTTTAAGGTTTAGAGCTTTGTTTTGCTGTTTTATTATAGCTGTTTGAAGCTGGGTCATTTACCCCTGTTTTTGGCTTTTGTTGTGCCAAAGCGTCCTTTGAATTATGATTTGATTATACTGAAAGCCTCCAGGAGAGAAAGAAACAGTTTGTACCAAGGTGGAGAGTTGGCTTTCAGAAGAACAAGATCTGAAGTGATTTGTTAGCATGTCGTTGAAGTCCCTCAAGGAGTTTGGTGTTTCTGTGGAAAGACTGGGCTCGTTTTGTAAAATATGGATGGCTCGTGTCCAAAGGTCTGTTTAAATGCTTTTTGTTACAACTCATTTGTTTGTCATGTAGGAACTTTATCAACCTTGCATTTCATAATCTTCATGTTTTGGGTCAATTTGTCTCTTTGTTGTACACAGTAGTTTTAGTTTATTGGTTCATGTTTAACATGTTTCTACATAATTGGCACCTGAGTAGGTTTCACTTTCTGTCTTTGTTCCCAGTGCCTTTTCCTCCCCAGTCAGAAAAAGTTGGACTGATTTTTGTGTTTGACACTAAGGTGTTGTAGTTGTTTACATGCTGGTGGATATTGATTCTGTCTCTAGGGCTTGCCTCAAAGTGAACTGCACGCTTCAGGATTTCATTGATGTCACTGTTACTGTTAAGACCACACAAATAGTTGCTCAATGTGAACTATAAAAAAAACAACTGTAGCTTCTGTTTTTGTGTGAACATTGGAAGAAGTCATCACTTCTTAAATATACAGTACAGGTTGTCCCCGAGTTACGAACGGGTTCCGGACCTAAGGACCGTTCGTAGCTCGATTCTGCCGTAAGTCGGACC
>JARVGV010000630.1:17837192-17849513 GCA_031762435.1 Hypsolebias longignatus | reverse complement strand
GTACTGTGAAGCGCTTTGGGGCCTCTCATAGGGGCTGGAAAGCGCTATATAAGTAAGCTCCATTTACCATTTACCATCATTCTGCTGGAAACCGCTATTGTTCCATGCAGACATGAGCAGTTTTGTTATGACGACTTTAGGAACCTGTGCTTTAAAGTGATAAATGTGGCTTTTGAAGAGCAGCCGTGGACACATCCAGTTTGTTAAAGGCGACAATTGAGTCTGATGACACATTTGAGTATTTGTTTGCTGTTGGATTGTTAAAAACATCGTCTCAGTGCAGTTTTTTTTTTTTTTTTTTTTTTTAGTGTTTCTTTCTGTTTTTAGCTGCTGAATGCTAGAATTACTCAAAATTTTGTCAGAAAATTCAGATTTATAAGCAGAATTCCTGACATCAGTCCTCCATCTAGTGGTCAGAAAACACATCACACTTTGTGGAGTTTGTCTCAAACTTGTTTCAATTTCATATTTTCAATTATTTTGTCTTTTTTTTTTTCCACTCAGGGAGCAGAGAGGAAAATCAGGGATGAAGAGAGAAAATTATTGCGCAAGAAATCAAAAGGTTTGAGACGAGAATAAAAAAAATAAAAAAAATCACAGCTCTTTTGAATCTCACTGTAAACATTAAGAAAAACGGTCTCTGTTGTTGTTTGGCGTTCAGGTAAAGAGGGTGGGAACGGGGTGATAAATGTTCCCAAAAAGTCCGACGTCACCTGTTTCAAGACCATGACCGACTTGGAGGCTCAGCCGGTTCTGTTCATCCCCGACGTTCACTTCGGTAACCTGCAGAGGGCCGGACAGGTGGGACTCCTGCTAAACCAAAACCTCGTTATCTGTCGGGCGTGTGCCCAAAGGTGAACCTGTTTTTCTGAAATTCTCGTCATTTTACTTCCTTCTTTGTGTTCAGGTGTTTACCTTCAACACAGAAGAGATTGAGAGGGAGATTGAGAGGGAAGGGTAAGTACGCAGCAACAGGACATTAGTTTTCCATTACTTGAGGTCCTATGAATATTTGGCTTTGCATACAAACCTCCATCCACAACCCCGCGATACAAATGAACTGCATATGTTTTGTGTTTTCAGGAGCGTGCTGGTGAAGAGGATGTTCAGGTCATCAGACGAAGACCTGTGTCCGTCGCCTCACAAACAGATCAAAGAGACGCACAAGAGAGGTACGAGCTGGTTTTATTTCTCCGTCTTTTAATCCGCACTGTTTCACACAAATCAGGCTTGTGCTACAGATTTTTTTACTGATTCATTTTTCTTCTCGTCTGAGAATTTTTTAATTTTTAATTTTTAATATTTTTTAAATGAGTCATTATTTGGGAAACTCAGGGTAGAAGATTCAGAAAAAAACACCTTGAGACCATGCAGATTGAGAAGCTAGCAGCTAGTCTGAACAGCGCCAAATTGGATTTCTGCCGTTTTCAATTGACTTATCTTGAGAATTTCACAGTTATACATGTAAATGCTGTTTTATAAACTTTTACATAGCTGTTAAATTGTTATTGCAACATTTTTTTTTGCATAGTTTTATGGTTATTTGCAAGCACAAATAGTGGCAGCAGCTAGCTGTAGCACATCTGGGGCAGCCTGGGTCACATCCTGCAGGAAGCTCAAGAATTTAGACATACAGCTTTTTCTAGAGTATACTTTGGTACAAAAAAAAAGTTTTATTAATACCTGAATGTGTAAAAAGTGAACATTGTTAAAGGAGGACCCTTCTTTTGCGAGCCGTTTACCTTTGCCTTCGCTGTCTGCAGTGCTGCTGTACGTTAGAAAGGAGACTGACGAGGTGTTCGACGCTCTGATGCTGAAGTCTCCGACGCTCAGGGGGCTGATGGACGCGGTGAGTGGTCGTCAAAGTCATAACTTGTAAGCACTAAGCAGGGCTTCATTTGTAAACCGATCCATGCCAAAATGCAAATAGCTGGCGAGGGTCCTCTCCCTGAAAATTTTAAATAAAGTAGATGGGATTTCCTGCATTTTGGTGTATTTTAATGGGCTGTTAAACATCTACGTTTACCTACATTTATGAACACTACCGCTTCCGTCAAGCATCCTACCTTGGCAACACAATGGCTCAGTGGTTAGCACTGTTACCTCACAGCAAGAAGGTCCTGGGTTCAATCCCCAGATGGACCTGGGGTCTTTCTGTGTGGAGTTTGCATGTTCTTCTCATGCTTGCGTGGGTTTTCTCCAGGTACTCCGGTTTCCTCCCACATACCAACAAAAAACATGCGTGTTAGGCTTCCATAAGGTCCAGGCCTCACTTGCAAAAGAGACCTGTGATCTCAACGAGATTTGCCTGGTTAAAGAAAGGTTAAAAAATAATAAATACCCCGCTTTTTCCTTACTTGACTGTTCTGAGAAGACTCTTCTCCACTGAATTCTCTGTCCAACTCCACATGTAAAAACCTCCAGGCACCTCCTTTGTCTGTTCATGGCAGCTGCCTGTAGGCTCCTGCTCTTGTACGACTGCCTGGTTAGCTGGGCACTCACCCCCACCTTTTTTTTAGGAGCAGAGATTATTTTTTTTTAAGGGTCTATGCGGAAATACTTACTTGAAGAGGTAGATCATATGGGATAATAAGAAGTCGTAAGTGGCTGTTGTGTTTAAAATTAGTGTTTATATAATTTTTTTCAGTTTACATATCTAATATAACTTTTATTCGTTCAAAGCTATATTTGTTCATAACTTTATTATTAGTAAGCCTGAGAGTTACAGAATCCAAGCAAACCGTTACCAGAACGCACCCTGTCAAAATAAGAGTTCCCGGCAGGATCCAGTTCAAATTAAGCCCTGCTTGTAAGCGTGAAAACTGCTCTGAGACTGTTTTTCCTGTGTTGTGTCAACAGATATCGGAGAAGTACGGCGTGCCCACAGAGAGAATAGCCAAAGTCTACAAGAAAAGTAAAAAGGGGTGAGCGAGGAAACGTATATTAGAACGTAAAGCCTTGATTTTAGTGTATGTCTTTGTAGTCATTTGAGTTTTGTGACAGAATCCTGGTGAACATGGACGACAACATCATCGAGCATTACTCCAACGAAGACACCTTCATCCTCAGCATCGAAAGCCACGCAGACGCCTACAAGATCATGCTGACGGAGATCTGACTGTAGATCTGAGGGACTGCAGGAGAAATGGGAGAAGCTGTGACTGCTGATAAGCTGGCGTTACTGGAAACAGTCCATGGGCGGAGTGGGACCGACGTCCGCACTCCTTACACTATGAAGCAAGTCTTATTTTCTGTACAGGGCCGTGGTGATGTTAACAAAAAGGACTTTATTGTGGACTGAGAGTGAGGGGAAATGTCTCACGTACGGTACTCCATTTTTACTGAACATTTTTATTGTATAAAAGACTGTGTATGTTTCATTCTGTACAGACGTGCTTTTTTTATTTTATCAAATATTACATCAGAAGTAGCTACAGCTCGAATTAGTTGGCTCCAAGTTACTTAGATTATTTGTATGCCGCAATAAGTCGTTATTACGTATGTTATTATTTATAGTGTCATTCATTTCCTTACTAGTTCATCAAAAACTTTCCAGGACATTTCAGTGATTTGTCACAACATTCAGTCGACTTTATAATAACTTAATTACCCTTTTGTCATAATACTTAACATGTCCGCAAGTAGCTGAAGGGTTATTTAGAAGAGTGTTACTAAAAGGTAATAAACATTTCATGGGGGTGAATAAACCTCGCTGTCATTTATGTGGTCTGACGTGGGTTTGTTGCAAAGTTACAAGTATGAACATAGAAATTTGATTTTTGGTCAAACTACAACTTTTATTGAGATGAACGCTGCGTGCTTTTTAGAAATTACAAAGCTGCTATGATTTAAAAAAACAATTTTATATCTTGTAATTTCAGCTGTTGAGACGGTTTCTGTTAAATGACATCTCAACAACATCAAAATCATAAAATGGTTAATAAATATGTAAGATGCCATCATAATAAATTAAATACAAAGTCATACTTGGCATTATTAGCTAAATTACAAATATGCTAGGTTACGTTTCCTCATGTAGCATTAGCTGCATAAAAAATAAGCTAAAGCTAATGTACCTATAGTTACTGATACTACAGTGGTGCTTGAAAATTTGTCAACGCTATAATTTTTTATATTTCTGCATAAATGTGACCTAAAACATAAGATTTTCACACAAGTCCTAAAAGTAGATTAACCCAGTTAAACAAATGAGACATAAATATTATACTTGGTCATTTATTTATTGAGGGAAATGATCTAATATTACACATTAGTGGTAAAAGTGTGTGAACCTCTAGGATTAGCAGTGAATTTGAAGGTGAAACTAGAGTCAGGTGTTTTCGATCAATGGGATGATGATCAGGTGTGAGTGTGCACCCTGTTTGGTTTAAAGAACAGGATCTATCAACATGTGCTCTTCACAACATGTTTGTGGAAGTGGATCATGGCACGAACAAAGGAGATTCTGAGGAGTTTAGAAAAAGGGTTGTTGATGCTCATCAGGCTGGAAAAGTTACAAAACCGTCTCTGAAGAGTTTGGACTCCACTAATCCACAGTCGGGACAGATTGTGCACAAATGGAGGAAATTCAAGACCGTTGTTACGCTCCCCGGGAGTGGTGGACCAACAAAGATCACTCCAAGAGCAAGGACCCCAGGGTAACTTCTAACAACTGAAGGTCTCTCTCTCACATTGACTAATGTTAATGTTCATGAGTCCACCATCAGGAGAACGCTGAACAACAATGGTGTGCACGGCAGGGTTGCAAGGAGGAAGCCACTGCTCTCCAAAAAGAACATGGCTGCTCGTCTGCAGTTTGCTAAAGATCAAGTGGACAAGCCAGAAGACTGTTGGAGGAATGTTTTGTGCACAGAGGACAAACTAGAACTTTATGGTTGAAATGAAAACTGTTTTGTTTAAAGAAATGAAAACTGCATTCCTGCACAAGAACCTTATCTCATCTGTGAAACATGGTGGTGGTACTATGGTTTGGGTCTGGAAAAATGAATTCTAAATTATATCAAATAATTCTACAGGAAAATGTCAGAACATCTGTACCTGAACAGAATCACTCACAATGATCTTCAGCACACAAAATGTTCTAATGGTTCAAAAAGATTAAAGTTCATGTTTTGGAATGGCCAAGTCAAAGTCCTGAACTTAATCCAATCTAGATGTTGTGGAAGGACCTGCAGCAGCAGTTAATGTGAGGAAACCACCAACATCCAGAGTTGGAGCTGTTCTGTGCTAATGGGCTCAAACTCCTCTGAGCTGGTGAGCAGGACTGATCACCAGATACTGAAACATTTGTCACACCAGATACTGAAAGCAAAGGTTCACACACGTTTACCACTCACTAATAATGTAATATTGGATCATTTCCCTCAATAAATAAATGACAACGTATATAATATCTGTCTCATTTATTTATCTGGGTTCATCTTTTAGAAAATGTGTGAAAATCTGATGCTTTAGGTCACATTTATGCAGAAATATAGAAAATTATAAAGGCTTCAGAAACTTTCAAGCACCTCCGTAGCATTAGCTCTCATCTTTAAGTGGTTTAAATTTCTTTTATTCATTTGATAATTGTTTAAACTGTATATAATGTATTTTTTTTCACACAATAAATAATAAAAATAAGATTACTGGTCGCAAATGAATTCTATTTTAAAGTTGCTTAGGCTAATATCAGTTTTGATAATATGCTAAACATGAGCTCAAGCAAAGCTAACATTAGCACTGTGATCTTAATCCAGGGCCATGTGAAAAGTAACACCAATTTACAGCTACAAATAAATCAAAACTGAAAAAATGTTGTTTTAGAACGTGATAAAGGTTCAATAAACATTTTAAGTTAAGTTTTCTATATTAAAAAAAAATTATAGCTGATCACATTCTTAAAACAATGATTCCCAACTCTGGTCCTTGAGGAACACCATGCATTATATTTTAGTTATTTCCCTGCTTTGACACACCTGATTTATATGAATGGACTACTAACAGGCTTCAGCAGAACATGAAGTAATTAAATCACTGAATCAGGTGTGTTGGAGCAAGAAAACCAAACATGCAGGGTGGTGTTCCTCAAGGACCTGTGTTGTGAACCACTGCTTTTAAGAATGACATATTTTTAAATACAGTATATTAAAGGTTATGATCAAATATTGATTTTAAATGATTTTCCTTATTGGTCTGTTCACTTGGGTGTAGTAAAATAAAAATAAATATTAAAATAAAAATTAATTAGGGCATTTTCTTCCAAAAAGCAGTAAAATCACAACAGTAACAGCAATAGACCAAAAATAATTTACCCTTAACTGGATTTACGCCGACATGCTGATTATGCTGGTTTTACAAACTACATGATTACATTTAAGAATAAAGTCACTTTCCCATTCTGTCTTTATTTGAATAAACAAAATGGACATTCTACACAGAATACATAATGCAAGTTAATACAAAATCTACAAAATGATAGCGACTTATTTGTTTGTTCAGCAGGTATCTAGTATAAATTGATACAATACTGTGTTTTCTGTTTTTAATTCATCTGTGTTTGGCACTTGACCACAAGATGCTACTGAAATGAAGCAAAGTTGAAGTACCACTTTGCTTTAATGAACGGTGCAGAGGTCCAAACAGTGAATCACATTGATTATTAAATTTTTTTTTTTAATCAAACAGCAGGGACAAGGTGGTGTAATTTACTACTGAGTTTACATTTAAAAAGGGGTAAAAAACAAAACAAGTATACTGTATTTTTCAGACTATAAGGTGCACTTAAAATCCTTTAATTTTCTCAAAAATCTTCAGTGAGCCTTAATAATCAGGTGCACCTTTGGTATTAATTATGGTTGTGCTTACTGACCTCGATTACGTGGTACACGGCGCTCAAAAATCTGTCAAAATGTTTTAGTTTCGCTTAATGCGCCTTACAATCCGGTGCACCTTATAGTCCAAAAAATACGGTATATGCAAGAGACATGATCAATAGAAAATTGTATTTTTGTTGCACCTTCATCTGGAGGCTGTTTGAACACAGTCGAACAGGAAGAACAACATGATGCTGAGTTACCATCTTCAAAAATCGATCGTCATTGAGGAAGTTCAGCATCAAACTTAAGTCTGTGGACATTTTAACTCCCAAAGGGCCAAAAGAAGCCATAAGCTAACCGTGACAAATAATTCTTAAAGTTAAAATGTGTAAAAATATGTGGTCCCTTCCTCTTTTTAACCACGTCTAGCATAAACATGAGTGTACGTCTGTTTTATACTTGTCAAGTAAATGAAATAGTTAACACGCTCTTGTAATTTACACATGGAATTTTAAAGTCAATGTACATTGCAGCAAACTGCGACAATATCAGAAAATAATAAGTAAGTTCATACCTATAAATCCATTTAACTTATTGTTTGTATGCATATGTCAAATTCATGTGTGTGTGAATATGCACATTTGTTGGACGTGTGTGTGTGTGTGTGTGTTGAGTGTGCACACTAAACTTGGCATTAAAAACAAGATAGCTGTGATCCATAATGATTCCTCATCATTTAGGAATCAGTCAGTTTTAGTACCTTTAAACGTTCCTCCAAAAACATCACATTAAAAAACAAGTTTATGCCTGAAAAACTACAATTCCCAGATCTATAATTTAAAATAACCATACTGCATGCTGGGAAACCTGTAGTCCCAGACACTTCACGTTTCTATTTTCCAGTGTTGACATTGAAATACTTCAAGACCTGTTGGTCATCCCTCAGCAACAACAATCAGTCGCAAAGACGACACGAGCACGATTCACTTTATAAATAGGGAATTATGCTTAGAAATAAAATAAAATAAAAAAAAAGCTAACTTGGGTACGCCTCGTTGCACCTCGCCAGATAGCTAGATGATCCTCGCTGGCTGTCTCGCTCAGCGCGGGGACAGCTTTGATATCAACAAGTCTTTGATGGGACTCCAGTCCTTCGAGTCATACGTGCACCGAGCAGGAGACCCGTGCTTGTGCGGAGCCTTTGACCAGACATAGAGGCGCATGAACGGTGCATCTGTAGGATTACGTCGGGCTTCAGTATGAGCCGTATGTGCAGCTGTGTGCATGTCACATTCATGGGCCTCTATAAGTCAACGTGTCAAATGTCAACGGATCTCAGGTGGGTTAGATGAGAATTTTTTTTTTTTTTAAATGCCCTAATTTATGTGAGAAGAGTCCTGGTTCCTACTGCCCTGCACTGCTGGGGTCACACTGCAGCAGTCGCACAATGGAGGGGTCGTTCTTTGCTCCCTCGACGAACTCCTCAAGAGACAGCTTACCTGAAAGACGAGAAAGTTTAAAAAGTGTTGATTTAGTCGTTTTAGTTTTTTTTATTTTATTTTTTTTCTGTTAAGAGAAGTGGCTGACAATGGCATTAGTGAAGTTTGTGTGTAGCAAAAGTGGATTTACTTAAAAAAATAAAATAAAACCTCACCATCTCGATTTGTGTCCATCTGCCTGAAGATCTTATCTGTGCGTTTCTCAGGTGTGGATTCGTCCTCGGGCATTTTCATCACAGAGGAAACCATCTTGTAAATGGCCTGAAAACCCATAAGGAAAAACTTTCATTGAAGGCGAAACCAAGAACAGGGAGGGTGCAGCCTGAAAACAGCACAACTGCACTGTCCTGCATGAGAAGAGACTTCCATGTGATTTATTCAACCGGCCATCGGTGCAGAAAGACGAGCATTTGTTTTGGTCTGTATTTACAGATATGAGTGCAGAAGAACAAATAAAATTGTCTAGATTAGTAAATAAATATAAACTCTAAAAAAAAAAAAAAATTCCCTGTACTGATTAGATTTCCATCACTTTTGGACCAGACTGAACTGGATGCAAGTTCTGGGGTCATTATCAGCACCTGGCTGACAAAGTCCAGGTGAAATCCAGGTATCTGACTGATGAAATAAAACCAGCAGACTTTGAGCCTCTGAACCAACTTTGAGCAGAATTTTTTATTTTTGTTGTTGTTCAAAAACATCCCTCCATCATCTGTACCCGCTTCTTCCTTTTCGGGTCGCGGCGGTCACTGGTGGACAGCATCTCACAAAACAAACACATTCCTCACTTAAGATATTAATTTGTGTTGCAAAGTGGCAAATGTATCCACATCACCTAATTTATCAGTTCCGTATTCAACGGAATGAATTAAAGCAGCTTCAAGGAAACATTGGTTCAATTATCAACTAATTATTTGAGAATAAATAAAGTGAAATTACAGGAAAACTTGAATTTATTGACTGAGCGTTTTTGGCTCGTTACACAAAACTGTAGCCTGATTTGCTTTTTCATACTATTTAACATTAATCATAAATGAAATTTATTGTTGCATCCCTTCACATAAACACCTTTCCCTCACTATAAAATGAACAAACTGGAGATTGGGATTAGGTTTTTCCTGGCGCTCCGCTCAACCTAGCCTCGTGACGGGTGATCTCAGAACATGTGCAGGACTGTTGGGTGACGTGTGTCTCAGCGTGATGCTCTTAAGCCTCAAAGCCTCAGCTGCAGGTGAAGACGCTGCTGAAGGAAGTGCTGAGTCAACAAGAAGATGGGTCTTTTTTTTTCTTACAACTTTTCAGTATTAAAGAGAAAATAATTGTTTCTAAAATTACATTGAGGCGGGTTTTATTGCTGTAGGCTGTATTTGCAATGTAGCTGGTATGTGTTGCTTCACTGCAGGAAAAGTATGATGTCATGTCACTTCCATTAAAAAAAAGTAATTAAAAAGTCAAAGCTGAATGTCTGAAAGTGAAATGACCTTACCGTTACGATCTCCAGCATCTCCGCCTTGCTAATGTATCCGTTCCCATCCAGGTCGTACATGCAGAACGCCCACTTCAGCTTCTGGTCCAGCCGGCCGCGTGAGGTGACGCTGAGGGCGATGATGAACTCCCTGAAGTCTATGGTCCCGTCTCCGTTGGCGTCAAACGTGCGGAAGACGTGCTCGGCGAACTTGGAGGCGTCGCCATACGGGAAGAAGTTGGCGTAGATCTTCTTGAACTCCTCCATGGTGAGCGCGCCGCTGGGGCAGTCCCGCAGGAAGCCCTTGTACCACTCGGTGATCTCGTGCTCGGTGAAGTCCGTGTTCTCCACCAGGTCCTGCATGACGTCGGGACGGAGTTTGCTGTTCTGTTTGCCCATCGTGGCTCCTGTTGTGGCTGTGGTCGAAGTGAGGGCAGCGGCGCTTCAGACTGCTGATCAAAGGAGACATGAACATGTTTTTAGAAATCACAAGAGTAAGAAGAATAGGGGCGTAGCTTTTTGTGATTGCTTACATACAAATTTTAGGTTTGTTTGAAAGCAGCTTTGACCTTAGTTGATATTTCAAACACGTGAGAGGTCATTTCATTTCATCCCAAAGTTGGGATCAAGACCCCTGTTTGATTGGTAAAACACCAAGTGAGAGATCCTAAGATATCTTAAAATCTAAAATAATAATAATAATAATAGTAATTTTAAATTGTTTAGAAAACATGAAAACAGTTGTTGTTTAGGAGTAAATGTCAGGGTTGTTGAGGTGTTTTCCGTTTTCACTATGCCCTCATTTAAGAGGCTCATAAGGTTTGTATATGTCAACCAGTAACAGAACGTTGCCTCTTTGAGCAGTAGTTGGTGGATCTGAAATTGAAAGGTTTGTGAAACATGAAGTCACATTTCAGCTCTTTTTTTCGGTTAGTTTGACATTCAGTGTTCGTCAAGACTTCAAACCATTCTGCAATTAACTTTAACAAAACTCTTAAATCTGCAATAATAGGCATATACTGTATCTAAAAAGAATTGCAATGAGGCATGACTACACTAAATTGTTTATGGAAAAACAAAAAAAAAGGGGGGGGGGGGCAAGAACTCAGCCTTGTGGTACACCTGCATCAGTTTGGTGAAAGGATTATTCCTTACTCTAAAAAATAAAAAAAAACACTGATCACACCTACTTTTTTTATTTTAAATTTTTTTTTTTACATTTGTTATTGAGTCATGTTTAATTATTACTCTTTGCTTGGATTTTAAACACGTAAAATGTTTTTATTTTCAGTCAATATCTCTACTGGCATTTCAAAAGGAGAACCTTAGCGATCTTAAAAAAATAACAAAATAAAATAACCCTCACATGATCTTTTTTCAGTTTGCAAACAATCACAAAAGCAATGGCAGTTTACTAAACAGCGGAAGAAAAAGAGACCACCAGACGTTTGCACGCTGCACAACCTCTCCAGCGCACAACCGCACCTCGTGTGCACGTGCCTTTTGCAAAAGCGTCGTCAATTTCCTGCAGAAACATTTGAGTCTCACACAGACACAGCTTTACTAATTCTCTGTCGAACAGCGATGAAGTGAATTTGTTTTTTAAAATTGTTACTTTTAAATTTGATTAGGAAAAAAAAAACTTTTTTAAAAGTGCAGAAAGAAAATGGTACGGAGTTTTTTTTTAAAAAACCATGACTGAATGACAAATATCATTAACTGTGCAGCTCATGTGCTTGCAATAGTTTATCCACTTCAGACTTGTTGAGATGAAGTCATGCAGAAAGTTGTGAAAAGTGTAGCCAAAAATAACGGTAGATAAAAATAAGCAATGTCAAACTGAGGCTAAGTAAAAACTAGTTCCAAGAAGGGAGGAGTACGATCCTCGTCCCCTTTAGCTTTTCAGTTCATGGTTTTGTTTTCTTATATTTAAAGACTCCTAACCTAATATGAAAATGGTTCATGAAACAAAACCTTTTTATTTCTTTTAATATGAACAAATACATATGGATGCCATCAGTAAAATGATCCCATTTTAATTAGTAAGCAACATTTGAAGGCTCCAAAGCTACATTGTTAGCTTCAAGGTCTCCGTAAAGATCAACACACGGCTGGTTGGAAATCAAATGCCCGCTAATAAATTTCTGAAGCAGTTTAATCATTTTAATGCATTTTGATCCAGCATGACACTTTAACTGTGACCTCTGCATTTTTAGTTATTCTACTCCAAAGGATCTTCCTTTTTCATTTGCTCAGTCCCAATTGTTCCATAAACGCCTAACTTTAATCTGTTAATTAACTTTTGGTAAAGAATGAGCTCGAACAGTGCACTGTTACTTATAGATCTTAATATTGCCAAAGCAGAAATAAAACATTTGTTTATTCAAATATTACTCTTGGAACAAAAGATTAGTTTGGCATCGGTCACTTTTAAACAGACTGAAGGTGCGTTAGCCTTCAGATAAAAATACCCTGATGCATGCTCAATAATCCAGGTAGAAAAATCTAAAAAAGCTAAGTCTGGTCCTCTGGACATTCA
>JARVGV010000630.1:17826950-17837092 GCA_031762435.1 Hypsolebias longignatus | reverse complement strand
ACGTTTCTACAATTTTTTTGCTTTGTTTTGTTTTGATTTTTTGAATGTCCAGAGGACCAGACTTAGCTTTTTTAGACTTCAGATAAAAAGTTTGGACAACCTTCAGTCAAACTTCTTAAAGACACTAATCCCATGTGGGCAGAAGAAGCCTGAGTTTTATGGCAGTGAATCGCGCCGTCTGTTGTGGTGCAGATAATTTGGCATTCTGCAGCTTTGTTAATGTTTACACGGTTCAGGAGCTTGTGGCGAGGTCGGTGACATCAATCACAGCACTTCCTCAAAAAGTCTTTGTTACTTGAGGAACCTTGACATTATCTAAATCTATCATTCATTACAAACATGTGTTACTAAGTGGCACAAATGTCTACTTAGGTGAACAGACTGCAAGTTGAGCTGATCCAATTAGCTGAAATAATACAGCACACATGCTGTATGCAGATATGAATTAAACAAATTTACCTTTTATTATCAAAATACTTATGAAAACAGACAGCTAATGCACACTGAAGGGAACTAAATAAAAAAAGAAATGTTATAAAATGGAAAAATTCATGGTGCAAACAAGATTAAGTTACAGGAGCATTTTAAGCTTAACGTGGGGAACAAAAACAAGTTTTTCTTTTAATGTGGATTATTCCTAATGTGCAACAATAACTCAGTTTAAGTGTAATCGATCCGGTTTTTGTTCAACGGAAACACCAAGGCAGCGATGTAAGGCGTTTTCAGCCGTTTGTACATCTGTTAATTTAAATTAGCCAAAATGCAGCATCACTTAACCGTGTACGTGCACAGTAAAATTCTGATATTAACTAAATGAATGGATTATTTTGGACACAAAACTGCCCCAGAAACAGCGTTTAACATGGCAGCAGAAGGTCGTGAGGTCATATCATCAGTAAACGTTGATAAAATTTAACTGAACAATACAAAAACTTTGCATCATGACAGCAACATGTTAATTTTAGACCACATCAGTCAGATACGAGTTAATACAATATTTCTTTAAATTTACTGTTTCTAACGTGTTACAGATTTCTGTCACTGAATTTGGCTTTCGTAACATTACGCAATCAAATAAATCACGGCGACTGGATGAGCCAAAATAGAACATTTCTGCTTTAGAAACTTAATTTTTACAGTAACATTTATGTTCCTCAAATCACATTATAAAATTATTTTATACTTTCAGTGTAATCCTTTTACATTAAGTTCTTTACTTGAGGCCTTTTCAGTGCTTTTTGCTTGCTGGATCAGGAAAGCTGAAAAGACCATGGACATTCATTACGTTCAACAAGCAGGCCAGAAATAAACCATCTTCCTTTAGAAAGCTTTTTTTTTTTTTTGATTCGTTAAGTTTTAGAATTACGAACAAGTCCTGCAAACCCTGATGGCTTGTTCAATTGTTTGCTTTCAGCTCCATCAGTAATCATCACGCGGTGCCCTTTTAGCCACGCCGTTTACAAAATGAGCCGACTAAAATGTTTTCCCCTCCATTATTACAAACAAGGCAGACGGGGTTAATTAGAGCTGTTCTTAAAAGCTTTACAGAAACAGCAGGAGCTACAGGATTAATCAGCAATTTAAGATAAATGCGTGTAAATACAGGCCAGACTGTCTTCTGCGTCACTGCAGGAACTAAACGTTTGATTGGTCTGAACAAAATCAGAATAAACCCCACAAACCTTAAAATATCTCATTTACCAATGACATCAATTACATCAAAATAAAAACAACAAACCCCACCAGCTTTGATTAACGGCAAACAAAATGTCGCGAATTTCAGGTTATAAAAAGTTAATAAAAAATAAATCTTGGTTAAGTTGAGTTTGGTGCCTTTCTGCATGTTTTTACTTTATTTTATTTAACATACTGTATTAGAACAAACCTGAAACGATCAAACACACAAACCCCAATATTACTTGATTAATTCCATGTTTTTCAAAGTGACAAACATGCTCGAGTTAAATAATTGATTCATATTTTTATTCAAGCATTTTCTTGATGAGATTAATAACCGAGACTATAAGCGCTGAGGCTACTACCGGTAATAACAAAAATTATTTCAGTTGTAAAGCGTTTTGTTCCACTTCCCATCAACTTCCTGCCTTTATACCTCCCAGAAGATCTGATTTTTGACTCCAAGCTGCAAAAACAAGCAGCTGATGTTCAATTTTACACTGAAAAATGAAAGAGATATCAGTTTCTGCTGCTTGTGAATCTGTAATAAATTAAATTGCTTTGTTATGACTTGAACAGGCCATGAATCAATTTCTAGTCTTTGCAAACAATTGTCTGTAAATAACTAATGCAAAAGTGACGCTGTGCACGTAATAAAGCGCTCCTTTCATGGTTCATAGGTTTCATGAATGGTTCAGGCTGCTGTCTGCTACAGATAAGACACTGACTGCTCAGAAACAAAGCACATAACCCCGCTTTAAAAATCAAAACTATTTCTTTAATACTTTTTTCCTCCTTAATTGAAAGTGGTTTAGAAGCTAATTAAACAAAGCAGAACTGTGATTTATTACTTGTATTTGTTATTTATTTTTAGATGACAATATAAACTTTAAGTTAAAAAAAAATCACTAAATGATAGGGGGAGAGCTCAGACCTCTCCTGAACATCCCGTCAGACCATCATCCCAAGATCTCCACTATTTCTGTCTCTTTGAGATCACTGCCCGCAAAGTAACCGTTAAGACTCTTACCTGCTGCTCCTGGCAGACCGGTGGTGGCTCCGTTACATAAACGAGGCTTCGGCAAGTGCTAAGGTCACGTGGTCGAGACAAATTCTCCCATGAGCAGCTCATGAGGTCAGAACAAGTGAGCGACGGCTAGTTTAACCTTCCGAGCGGAGAGCAGGCCTGAGCCAGAGCTGCTGACCTCAGCTAACACGGCCCGAGCAGAACGAGCTATCACTTTCAGTTCAACGCCGTGGACAGAAGATCTACCTCACAGAACATCTGACAAGTTAACCCTTTAATCCATCCAGAAATTGTGCATTCATCTGTGTAAAAATAGAATCTTATCTGGACCAAGTATTTGCAATTCATGACCAGGTTATTGAAAGCAATAGGTAAGGGGTTTTTCCTTCAACTCTACAAAGTTTCATAAAGCTTAAAATGAATTTGTTTTAAATAATTTTGTTCCAAAACTGATGCACCATTGGACAGGAGCTATCTTAACCAACGCCAGGGTGCAGTTGAAACTTTTTGTCCCATTTTCTTTTATTTTTGCTTAATTTCTTTACAAATCTTCCATCTAAAAGTGGTGGTGATGACTTTTATGAAGTTATAGGAAAAACAGTGTTGACAAGAGCCACATTATACGAGTCATAATGTAGTGTTTTGTGGTACTGAACCTAAAAAGATCAACAGGAAAGTAAAGAAACTGTTTTATCTCCTGAGATTTAAATTTTTGAAATTAAACTTCAACAGTGTTAGGGCTAATTGTGTTTTTTCCCCCCACTATGGGGGTTGGTGCTTAAGGGACTCCAGTTTGTTTGTCTCTCCTTGGACTGAATAAGTCCTTTGGATGAAGGACGAAACGTTTCAGCAAAATAAAAGAAACCATCCAGATGACCTGACTGAACATTGTTGGATTTGTACCTGGATTATTGAGCATGAACTTTGGTATTGTGAGCATATTCCTTGAGATGTGAGGGCACTTGCGACAACATCTTAAGGCAGCTTCTTGCTCCTGATTGAGGTGTTCGATTTGGTTATTGGGTTGTGGATGGAAACCCGATGAGAGGCTGACAACTTCTCCAAGGGTAACAAGTCAAGGGTGAATAGGGGACCTCGGTCTGATACTTTAGAACAGTGTTTTTCAAAGTGGGGGGTGCTAGGGGCCTCAGAAATCTGGAGAAAAGATTATTTTTTTAAAAGCAAAAAAAATAAAAAAAATAAAAAAAAAATCACGTAATAAAATCAAAACTATTTTTCAATAATTATTTTCAAATATATTTTATAATAATACAGTGTATAATGAACTCATCTTTCTGATTGGCTGCCAGTTAAAAACTGGTTTATTCTTCAAGCTACCATAGCAAGGACGAAATGAATAAGTTTCTAAAAAGACAGAAGGAACCGATCAGCAGCCCTGCTGTGGTGGAAACCACTGCCAAAAAAAAAAAAAAGAACTCATGGCCAGCTAAAATCCAAAGGTATGAGGAAGCATACATTAAGTATGGCTTTACAGTCCTACAGAAAAATGGCCATGATTGCCCAAAATACGTCCTCTGTCTGGAGACCCTCACAAACGAGTGTTTAAAAACCTTCAAAATTTAAGCGCCGCTTGAGTGGGAATATAATACAACATTTAAAACAAGTTGGTTAATAACTTTTTTATACTCAGCAGCTGTAATAATTAAATAGCATTGTTTGTGGATTTGCAAGAGGGGCCTCGGCCAGAGGGTAATGCTGCTTGGGGGGCATGGCATGGAAAAGATGGGAACCCCTGCTGTAGGAGACCTCGGTCTGATTCTTTGTCTGTGGAGATTTCAAGCCACAATGATTAAAACGACTGTATTTACAATCTGTGACAAACTCCAACGACCTGTGTGACCAAGGGCCAGTAGGAGTGGGTGGTGAAGGAGGTCGTCAAAAGGATCTTTGAAGTTCTGGGGTTTAACTTACAACTTGGTGGTGTGGACCCACTGCAGAACCTACACCCACACACAGGACGAGATTATCCCGCACCAGTCAGTGCTGGGGTTTGGTTCAGAGTCTTGGGAGGCTTTTTAATTTCCCAGGTTATCGTTCTAATGGTGCGTGAGGATGGATGGTGTGATGGTTTGGGAGGTCTTTGGTTCACCAGAAGAGAAAAACTGCCACGACGAGTGGGCATCTGGTTTTAATGTTACAGGAACCAGGACGGTTGGTTATGGAAAACTGGAAACGGACGAAGAATAAAGACCAGAGCTCGTCTTGAATTTAAACATTCGACCTGCAAATAGAATGAAAGTGGATTTGTCTCCAAACCAGCGTCTCCATGCAATGACAAAGTCTGGTGCAACCATGGCAGCAAAGGATTTGGTTGAAAACCAGGAGTTGTGTGTCATTTACACTTTACAACAGAACTAAAAACAAAGTTATAGAAACTCTGTAAACACACACGATATGTCTCAACAACACGAGTCGCATAAAAATCATGTTCTGACACTTTATTTAATTCATTAATTTCAATAATCTTGTTTGAATGAAAGTTTAGAGCAAAGTATTTTTGTTTCATTTAAGACCGAGTCCTTGTTTTATAATCTGATGGCAACCCGCCGAATCATAATCGAATCGTGGCGCCCAAAGTTTCCCACATCTACACGGGTCAGCCCGAGTTTGGATTCAGTAAAAGTGAAAGTATCAAGTACAGAGAGCATATCTTGTTATTTTAAGTTCTCAACAGCTTGAACATTCATACAGCTTTTCACTTCTGTCCCAGATCAGTCATGTCATTTCAAAGATGGCTGCACAAGATCACAAAAACACTTGCAATATTATTAATAAATGCTGCGATGACGATATATGCCGCATGCAATACACCTAATTTTCCTCACCCCTCTTTCATTTCCTCTTATACTCTCCATGTGCTTCAATTTATAACTAAAGTGGCTGCAGGGCTCCTCCTGATTTCATTAGTATGCTGGTTTTTCAACAATTTATTAAATTCTTAGTTTAAAAATAATTTACATAATGATTTTGTGATGATAATAAACTGTGCAGCACATTTACTGAAGTTTATTGTTGTTAAAAAGCCTAAAAGATGGTTAAGCTAAAACTAAATCTTTAGTATTTTACAGTACAAAAAACTATAACCGTAACAGTTAGTTTTTTTGTATGCGGTGACAATTGTTACTATAGATCAGCTCTGACTCAAATAAATATAAAAAGTTCATTTAAAAATAATTAAAAGCATTGTCAGAAGTGCTACAAAAAAATTCTAATTCACTGTTATATTTAAGATGATATACAGTAGTTCAGATAATCATGTCACAGCTTACAAAATGTGATTTTTAACAATGACAAATAAAGATGTAAACATTTCTTCATTAAAACTTTGCTTGATGATAAACGTTAACAGGATGTTTCTCGATTTTTTAATGCAACAACTTTGTAAAACAAATACAGTATATTTTATCTTGAAATTTGTTCCTAAGAGCAAAAAAAAAAAAAAAAAAGATCTGTTGAAGTGTCTTAGTCCTGAACTGAAGTCAACTCCAACCTGTTGTTGCAAGGTGCTCCGTTCATCCCAGAACATCTTGTAGCCCGATTATATAACAGGGACACGTCTCCATTTATATCCTGCAGGTAAGTCCCAATGCCCAACAGATAATCCAAGAGCTGCGGAGGCTGAGGGAAGCGGCCCGAGAGGCGGCGTGCGTGAAAAAAAAGACCTGATTACAGACGACCACTTTATGAATGATGCATTCATGATGAATGCATCACTGCACGGGCTGCAGAGTGGCGTTATTCTCAACCTCAAAGGCAAGAAGTTAAAATAAAAAACTAATATTCACCCACAAATCGCCATGATCTTTTATCTCTGCAACATTAAATAAAGTTTAAACATTGTGGGTTTAAATGAGTTGTTTGAGTTAATTTGGTTTGCAAGAACATCTTCTATAGCACCTGATGGTTCATTAATTTTCCTAATTTCTCAATCAATCCTGCTTAAATGAGTGGATTAGATGATTAGATGAGTAGATTTTAATGTGTAAACTCCAAAAGCTGTTTGTTCATTCACTGGACATGTAGAAAATCCCCAAATTTAGCTTCAAAATCCAATAAAACCCTGAAGTAAAACACCAAAGTTCATGCTCAATAATCCTGGTATAACTACAATGTTCAGTCATCTGGATGGTTTCTTTTTTTACCGAGACGTTTCATCCTTGCCCTGTGATGGACTTGCGACCCGCACTCAAACAACTGTTGAACGCAGCTGCAGCCTGGCATAACTTTGGGAGCGTGCATGCTCACGTTACATGTCCTGCGATGGCGCGCGTTCGCTCTGGCTGAGCTTCAGTGGCTCCGTGAATGCCTGACTGCAACTCTATCTGCCGTGTTATTTGGTTTAAGGTCAGAGCGGGACCATGCTGATCTTACGAAACGTGGGAAGGAACGTCTTCTGCGGGTCATTTCTGTTGACGAACCAAACTCAGGACAATGCAACTGTTTAGTGCAACTATCCTGCATGTTTTACTTGTTTCTCAACACTTGATCAAAAGTTTGAATTACCTCTTGGTGTTCTGTAGAAGCCTGTTAATCACCCACTGGTTCAAATCAGGCGTGATGGAGCAGAGAAACATCTAAAACATGCAGGATGGTGACCCTCAAGGACCTGGATTTGACACCCACTGGTTAAGTGAAAGTCTTACAACTCCACTCTGTAATCCTAGTTGGTTTGAATTACATTCAATGCATTTGGAAAAAGGTAATTAAACAAATAAAAGCATCTAATTTAAACACTGACACAGTTTTGTAGCTTCCAAGATGATTTAATGCAGCTAATCTTCTCACAGCAACTTCATTAACTATCTGAGCTGATTTGGCTAACAATAACTCATTTTTAAGCAAAGCCTAGTTTAATCTAGTGTTCGAGAACAAACAAAACCAAACTTTATTACAAATGTAATTAAGAGGTGGAGCTGATGTCTTCTTCCTGTGATTGTTAAAATATTCAAAGCTCACAAAGGCTCATGTTTCTGTTCCAAATATTATTAAAATAAATCCACACCACCGAGTTGTTGAGAAACTAGAAGGGAGAGGCCTCGTCGTTATTCAGCACACATCAGCTCCTATTGTGAGCCGAAGAGCTCCGTGCGTCAGGCGCTGCAGAAAAGCACCATCATGACACTGAAACCATTATGAAGACTGAATGAGATGAAAAAATATGTCACTGACGGCTATCGAAAGGCAACGCTGCCAAACAGACGCAGGACTGGACAAACACTCACAGAAAATTGCCACTTGTTATTTGGATGAAGAGCTGGTCATTTTGCATCAATTATCTAAACGTGTTTTTCTCCAGAGCGGCCTGAACTTCTCACAGCTGCACCGTACGAGCTTTGGAACTGAAATATCATCCGTCTGAAAGGACTAATCATCCTTCTTTTAAAATCGATCAATCAATCTGGTATCTAAAATAAGAGTCAGGCTTTAAATAAAAGCACCGACTGCAGAAGCCTAACTACAGGCCTAACTTCTAGTGTGGTCGGTCCGGCCCAAAACAAACCCACAACCCGCCCACGCCAACAAAAATAGAACATCTGTTCAAATCTAGCAAACATCTGTCAAGAGTTCAGCATCTTGAAATGTTTGGAGAGATGCTTTTAGCATTAAGGCGCCCATTTTCTTGACTCCACCCTTGAGTCAACACATCCCCAGGTTTGTCAATTTTCTTGTTGTGTATTATTGGCAACTTGAGTTGCAAGACGGATAAAATTAAAACGCCACACAGAAGTGCATGTCAGACTTAAGTTTTCTGGTTCCTCTGTTTTCTGTGTGATGGAGCCTCTTTATCCTCATTTAAATGGAATATTTTCTCCTCATCATGACATGAAATAGCCCGTTTAAGTGTTTGTGTCTTGTTTTAACCAACGGATGCTCTCATGAATATTTAGTGGGACTAAGAGGCAATTTAGTCATTACCTGTTGTTGTTTATATCTCACATCAATCCAAAGACATTAAACCAGCCTAAAATTGTACAAGCGCACAAAAACTATGGGCATTTCTATAATCTACAGGAAACTTTACTCTGTTTAATCCTCATCTTTCCCACAGCTGCTTGATCATCTGATGGAAACCCGAGGTCACACTGTTGTCAAGGTAATTAACATATTTGTAAACAAATAAACAAAGTAAAACAGCAAACCTTCATGTGAATCGTTGCCAAATCTGCTATTTACTGGGAACTATCATAGCTACCTGAACAGATTAATTCATTCTCAAATATTTTTGTAAGAGCAAACCAAAAAAAAAAAAAAAAGTTTATTCTACCCACAAACAACAACAAAGATCAGGTCATATTTGACTTAATTATAATGATTTTAGATTTTTTTTAAAGGCATAAACAGGCAACCACATGCCGTGCCAATCTGGACCATTTAACCATTTATATTCACAGAAAAGACCATAATAACAACCTTACAAATAACCAAAAGCTGAAAAGTCCTATGCTACACAAACTGAAACTTGCAATTGTTTGTAAGTGATCATTTAAAGATCAAACCTGCAGAGGATATGCGCATAGGTCTGTTTAATATCTGCATGTTTTAAGCTTTTAAATGCACTGATACTATATCTGTGATTTCAAGCCTCAAAGACCGTTAATGTTGAGGAAAAACAAACATTTCCACTCACTTGTCACAGTAAAGACGCCTCTTGATTCATTCCCCTCATTGACTGACTGATGTGTTTGCTGAAATAAGACACTCAGCTTTATGTGGCCCCACCACCACTTCCTGTTCTCGTTCAGTAAATGCACAGACAGAGAGCAGCTCATCTGAAGGCTCGGGATAAAAGACAAGGGGCTTCATCCGATTAGAAATGTTCTGGTTGGAGCTTATCCGCTGCTGGTGCATCGTAATGCTGCTGCAGAGCAAAGCTATGGACGAAAACCTCTTCAAAGTTCATCTCAATACACGGATACCACTGACTGTGGCATTTATGAAGTGCAAGAGCACGTGTTTAGCGTGTAAAGTCATTTCACCTGAGCTGTGAGAAAATATAAGTATCAGGAAGAGAGGGTAAACTGTTAGCAACAACTTACCTCGCTTTTTCTGTCGCTGTCGGAGAGTTTAATCAAAAGGTCTCCTTAACAGTCCATTACCACGTGTCAAAAGGGCGGTCAAAAGTTTCAGAGAAACCGAGCAGGAGCTGAAATTCCCGGCTTGCTCGCAGTCCAAACTCCAGAAAGCAGTTTCCTGAACCGCTTGCTCTGACTCGGATAAGCCCCGCAGCTTCTGGCTGTGACGTCATAACTATGCGTCACGTGGTCCGGCAGCGGCCAATAGGACGCGAGGTTGTCCTTGGCAACAAGAGCCAGCAGTTAGCCTGTAAAATGTACAGTACTGTAACAAAAAAGGTTGAATCATGTCATCTGGACTTCGTTTTTTTTTTTTTTTTTTTTTTTTTTTTATAAAAAAAAAA
>JARVGV010000630.1:17805736-17817936 GCA_031762435.1 Hypsolebias longignatus | reverse complement strand
AAAATACATAATTTTATAACAGGTGAGCAGATTCTAATAATGTTTTTATTACGATTCATTAAATGTGAAATGCAAATGGAAATTTGTCTTAACTTCCAGTCTGGATTTAAAGAAACACTATACACACTTTTTAAAATATGTTTAGGAAATTTAATGTTCAAGGACACTTGAGAAAAAACAATGTTTAATAGGAAAAGTAACAAGTGAAAAATGTAGAAAAAAAAATACTGCATCCAATTGATTGTCTGTCTATCCCTTGTGTCACGGGCTTCATCAAGAAGAAAACACGTGTTGTTCCTGCTGTGTCCGGTTCAGTTCTTCATGTTCATCCAGTGAAGAAATAAGACTTTTCTTTACTGGACTCTGTCCTGGGCCCTTTAGAGATTGTGTGCCCCTGGGCACTTGCCCAGTTGCCCATATGGTTAATCCAGCCTTGGGCACTAGCTGATCCACAATCAATCATCATTCATTTATTTATTCATGAATGGATGGATGACATTTTTACTTGTTCCTGTTTGAGTTCCTTCCTATAATAAGGGATGTGTCCACACTAATTTATGGTGAAACATGGGAGTGGAAATCAAGCTTGAACAGCTACTATTTTGTAAATTGTACACATAATTTTATTAACTCATTGGCAAGAACAAGTGTGCATGTTCTATTCTTACAGGTAGGTTTAATCATGAAACTACAGTTTATAATAATACACAGTATTTCCTAAAGACAAAACTTGCAACTGGTGCAACTTAAAAAATGTATTTTATCAGTTTATCAACAATTTTTTTCTCTTGTTAATTTGGATTTATGTATGTCTTTTTTAATTTTGTTTAGGTGCAATGCCACTGAAAATCTGATTGATATGTAAGTATTTCACTCCTTAACCTTTCTGCCAACAGAATGATGCCTTGTGTTTTTGACAGTCTGAATGATCCCTTACAGCAATCTCAGGTCAGAAAACATGTCACCTGGATTATTGCACTTCCTCTGACATACACATGATGTTATCCATTGCATCTTCCACTGTATTTTGAACCCTCCTTTGCAGGTAAAGTCCACTTTGATCATGCGGGACTTGTTAGGGATGCAGCAGCGTTTGTCTGTACAAACACCACAGTACGTAGGTTTGAACTTCTTGGTGCTGGTGCAGCCAGAGAGGGTCAGTTTCTCTGCCTTTTTCGCTTGGAACTTTGGACGGCACATCTTTCCCTTTGGTGGCTGTATGTGAAAACACAAATTATTGTCTTTAGGTCCTTATGAATGCTCAGTAATCCAGGTAGATACATCTGACAAGATTGAGTCAGGTTCTCTGGACGGATCCTTCATTGTTGTTTTCTTTTATTCAAAAGATTGCTTCAGTCAGAGGAGCTGCAACAAGCGCAGTCTTATAAATAACACCTTCTCAAAGTGGAGTAACCAGTTTGGTGGTGACAGCCAAAACCATTTGTTCACATGCAAACAGAAGACCATTTGCCTATCCATTGGTCATTAGTGCCCAACCATTGATTGCTAGTGCCAGAACCAATGATTGTTAGTGCTTGAACCATTAGTCAATGCCCTGATGGCTGATTGCTATTCACAGAGGGCTGAGTAATACTAACAAAACCAGTATTGTAAGAAGGGGATAGTTGAACACTAATGATGGGTGGGTTCTCTTCACAAAGACGGCTTCCTTTACTCTTCTCTCAAACAAATGTTCCTCTCTATCAAGGATGTGCACATCATCACCATAGGTGAAGAGGTCACTCTTTCCTGACTCATCCTTATTAGATAGTATCTTTAGGACTGAACAAAAACATGTAGATTTGAATTGTGTTCTCACCTTAACACTCCTGAGCATGTTTTTCTGACATGGCTGCAGCAGGCACAGGCGGCTTTCCTTCCTCATCTCACATTTGCTGTTGTCGTTGCTGACATGTGTGGATATGCCCAGGCCACAAGATTTAGAGCATGGGCTCCAGGGGGTGGTCTGGATCAAACAGTTCTTCTTCCAGCCTAAAGGAGGAACCCTGTTAAGCTTTCAGTGTTAAAGTTAAATGGTACTGTGTCAAGAAGACATTAACCCCTGTGTAGATCTGTACAGGGGGTAGAACAAAACTTATTAAGACTTTTACTTTGAGTGTCCTGATGCATGCTCATTTTGCTTTGAGCTTTGCTCATACTAAAGTAGGTTTCTGTGTGAAATATATAAATAATACCTTATCTATTGTTGTTAGCTTTCTGAATTGCTGTGTTCATCTGCTCATACAAACTCATGTTCGTGCTGCTGGTTAGAGTAATGTTATGCTATGATGTTAGTGCTTAGTGTATTTTTAGTTGGTGCTTTTCTTAGTTCACATCTTGGACCTTAGTAATGTTTTCTTTTACATTTTATTGTTGGATGTAACTGGGACCCTGTGTACATAATTTCGTTTTCATCACATGTACCACATGTGGTGCAAATGACAATAAAGACTCTCTGACTCTGACTCTGACCTCTAAAACTTACCTGAACTCCAAGAGACTGCACCAAAAGCTTGGCTGGAGACTACCCCGTCACGCAAACGCCGCCTGCACCTGATGCTCATTTTTTCCCTCTCCCCACACACACTCAGTCATTCCTGTAGTGCATGTAAAAGCACCAGAAAGCCCCGTTTCACAGCTTTCAGGAGCAGTTGGAGTGATTAAAATTGCATGAAGCAGCGAGGAGTTACTATAATTTGAAATACACATGCACTGCAGTGTCACCGGTGATCCCTGTGGTAGTCGAAGGTTTGACTGTGTCATCATTTAGTTAAGTACACTATTGTACTGTACTGTATCTTCTGATAATTCTCAATCAGGTCATCCGGACAGTTTCTGTCCGGATGACCTGATTGAGAATTATCAGATTTGACACCTGGATTATTGAGCATGAACATTCTTGTACTGTATCTTGTTTGTTGTATTACAGCTGTTATGACCTTATGTGTGGCTGAATTCTAAAATTTCACATAAAAACATTAACTGTATACGTGTCTGTTGTTTAACTTTTATCAGTCACTCATTTCAAGATAAATTAACCAGATCTACTCAGCGACTCCTGGATTTAACAGAAATAAGTTGTTGTGCTGAACAGATCTCACGAATTGCATTCAAATTTCCATTTAGGCTTTTTAGAAACTTATATTTGCCTAAAACTAGCACAATGGTGATAAACAAAATGATTGTTTTTATTGAAACACAACTAAATCTGTACGTATGAAACAAAAAAAAGCTGCAGAAAAAAAAGCGCGGCTTTCATGTTGAACCATAAACTAAAAGAGATGTTTTTTTTTTAATTATTATTATTTGTACAAATAACTTGGACTTGTCTGGTTTGGAGCTTGCTCCATCTCATTGCTCCATCTGGAACGTTGGAAATAACAAACTTAGGTTAGTGCGTCCAACCTTTACACTGGTAGTTCCTGTCATTCAGTCAGTCATTGTTCATACCAGTTTACTCCTGTTCAGAGTTACAGGGCGACTGAAACTGTACCAGTTGTCTCTGGCTAATAAACAGGTAGGTTCACCCATATTTTTACAATTAGTTAGATTTATGTATCTAATTAAGTACAGTATATTCAAGTGGACAATATGTAAGAATGCTACTTGTTTTGTTCTTAGTTTGTAATTTTAATTGTAAAATTTCATGCAGGGCTTATGGATTTAGTAATATCTTATCCAGTGTTTTACATTTTGGCAATCAAAAAGACTATTATTGCAAATGTAAATGTGTATGACACTTTTAAAAGTTGACGCAACACAAGTAAAAGTGTTTATTTATTTATAATGACTTCATACATGGAGCAGTTTTAGTTTCTCAAACCTGAGGGGAAATCCCAGAGGTGGTAAAGTCTGACCAGCTGATCTGTGATGTAGCAGGTTGTGACCGATGTTAACCAGTTGTATCACTTCACTTTAACAATCAGGACCAGTTCAACACATAACTCACAACAAGAATGTGCTCAAACGCACACCGTACAGGCAAGCTACCGATGAAGGAATTGCAAGTAGATATTTGAGTGCAAATCTGTGCTTTTCTTATACTTTTTATATACATGTATTAAAAATAATAATATGAATATTTATCACCTTTTTACGCCAGAGTTTTAAACTAAGATCAGATTATGATGTGAAGTGATGAAGTTACATACAGCCATTTTGGTCAAACCTTGAAAATAACGTGCAATGTCACATCTCATGTGATAGCACATGATCTGTATGTATTTGGACCATAACTTGTGATACGTTTTTGGAAGTAAAAGGGCATATTATTCTTCTTTTTCTGATTTATATCACTATGTGCACTATTATTATTTAGTATTAGTAATATAATATAATATTCCAGGTTGCTTCAGTCACTTCACTTTATTTTCAAGCTCTTACTTTGAAATCCTCTTGATTCACTGCTTTTCCTGGTTCAAACAGGAAGTGACAACAAGAAGCTTGTGAGTACAGTACTCTCCAGTTTATGCCCACTTTTTTTTTTTTTTTTGGACTCTTGTTCTTACACTCAAGTCCCATATGGCTCTTATTTATTAATTAACTAATATGATCTCATTAATTGATTTACCTTAGCAACTTTATTTTTAGTCAGTCAAATAATGACAAGTGCCATGTAACAGGACAGTCCTTGTTACTCAGCTCCCCTTCCAGCAGTTTTCATGTTGTGGCCTATTTGCACTTGCTGTTCCTGAAACCACATTGTTAGAAGTTAGTCTGTGTCCGAGAGCAAACACTAGCACCTCTGCTTATCATTTCATGTAATTTAGACGTCTCATGAAATTAACCGCCGTGATGAAACCCTGACAGATGTTTTTTTGTTTTGTTTCAAACAGCTAATGGCGGAGGACAAACCCTGGGCTCTGATCTCAGAGGTGGGCAACGATGGTTACGTTGAAGAGGTTGTTGACATCATGAAGCAGCACTTCCAGCTCATCTGCCTCAAAGACTTCCTACAGAACCCCACCCTGCACGGCCCAAACATCCGGGCCATGTTCATGTGGAACTGTTACCCCGAAGCCCAGCCTTCGCTGCTGAAATCACTGCCGTCACTGAAGGTGGTCGCCAGCGGAGGAGTGGGCATTGACCACCTGGACGTGCCGCTCATAAACAGTTTTGGCGTGAAGGTGGCAAACACGCCCGGCGTGGTGAGCGACGCCACTGCAGACATCGCCATGGGCCTTCTTCTGGCGTCTGCACGGAAGATTGTTGAAGGCGAGAGCAATAAAACCGTTTTCTACCGTCTTGATTTGTTTCACGTCTGTGAAGCGCTCTCCGGTTCAAACTGGACGTGGACTAAAAGGGTTTTGACTTGTGTCTTTCTAGGGCACATGATCGCCGTTGACCCCAAGACCTCCCACATCCCACAAAGCCTGATGGGAGTTGAAGTCACAGGCTCAACTCTGGGGATCATCGGAATGGGAGACATTGGTTACAGAATCGCACAGAGAAGCAAAGGCTTCAACATGAGGATCCTGTATCACAACAGAAACAGAAGGTGAAAAGGGAATGGTGTGGATCGCAAAGATTCTACCCAGAATGCAGTACTGTGTGCTCAGAAGTGTGCATACATCTATTGATATCAAAAGTCTTAATACATAGAGTTAAAGGCACGGCATTCCTTGAAGGAAATGACTCTCGGCTACTACCACACCAATTTTTAGCTCAGTATCTGTAAAATACACCTCTAGGTTAGTTAACTTTGGCTATACTGTATTAAAAACAAGGCTGTATAAATAAGCTTATTTATGCTGGTGTTGCTCAGGAGTGTTGAAGATGAGCAGGCTGTAGGGGCGACTTACTGCAAGAACATGGACGACCTGCTGAAAGAGTCCGACTTTGTCGTGCTGGTGGTCAACCTGACCCCCGAGACCACGGGCTTGATCGGCCACAGAGAGCTGTCCATCATGAAACCCACGGCGACGCTCGTCAACGTCTGCAGAGGTGGAACTCAATCTGAGTTTAAAACTGTCCCAGCTGGTTTTTTGTTGTTTTTTTTTAAAATCCATAACGTTAAGCTGTTTTTTTCTGTCAGGTCTGGTTGTGGATCAGGAAGCTTTAGTTGAAGCTCTGCGGTCCAGAACGATTCGAGCAGCAGCTTTGGATGTGACTCACCCTGAACCTTTACCCAGGTAAACACACCTGTTCACTCCTAACATAATATCTTTTAGCTGATTGTAAAACCTCAAAGCCCTGAGGAAGGATTGATGTTGGTTGCCTGCTCGGTTTGCGCAGGGATCACCCTCTCCTCAGCCTCCCCAACGTGCTGATAACGCCCCACGTTGGCACCAACACCTTCACAACCATAAGAAAGATGGTGGAGCGGATGGTGGAGAACGCTGTGGCAGCAGTGAAAGGTCTACCTGTTCCTGATGAAGTCAAGTTAAAATGACATTACAACTTTTTAAAACGTAGACATTTTAGCTATTTGCTACAAAAATTAAGCACTTTTTGTCTGTTCAGTCACGTTTGATTTTTTTATGCTGCAGCTACATAACAATCGTATTTGTGGGCAGCAAATATTCAACTTGTAAATAATTTTATTTTTGTGGATAATAAAACAAACACAAAATTCCTGCACTAAACCGTCCTTTTGGATTTCAAATCAGTTTACCCTTTTTAGTCTTTGACTTGTTTTAAAATTATGAGCAATTAAACCTTTAAGGAAACAAGTCTGCGTTTGTGTCTTTATTGTGAATCATTAGTTTTTATTACAGGCATGAACCTCTAGCTTTGAGACTTATTGTCTAAATTATAACAATGACTAATATATTTATTCAGTATTTGTATGATCAGGATAATACATTTTATTGGTAATCATAGAATTCAGACAAAGTTGCTTCATTCGAGTCACATCTAGATTCACTTTGGTGGTCTGGACTGGATGAGATTCATCTGATTACAATGGAAATAAGCTGATTACAGCCATTTCCATTCTCATGGCAAAATCCACCACCATCTGTCCATCCTGTTTTTTTTCCCTTGACACCAAACCTACCCATCACTTCCTCTTCCCCTCTGTTTTCTTCACCAACAAGTCAGATCAAGTCTGCTCCAATCACCACTCTCCTCCCTGGATACTCATCACTTCATCCAGGTCCTTCCAAAATGTATCTTTCTCCTCCACATCACTTCCAACCTGTGGAGCTAAACCAATGACAACATTTAGCATCAGACCTACCTTCAGACATATCACCCTATCTGACACTCTTTTCGCCTCTACTACATCCTTTTGGTAACTTCTCCTTCAGAACCACCCCTACTCCATTTTTCTTTATCCACACCATGGTAAAACTGTTTGAACCCTGTTCCAATGCTGCAAACCTTGCTGCCCTTCCACTTGGTCTCGTGGACACAAAACATCTACCTACCTTCCTTCTCTGCATCATGTCATCCAGCGCTGTACCTTTGCCCGTCACTGACCTACATTCTTGACTTTCCTCTTCTCCCTCTGTCTCATGACATGTTTCTGTCCTTGTGGCCTACGACTAAAAGCACAATTTCCGCCGGCACTGTTTGTCAACACTACCAGTGGCAGTTGTTAACCTGGCCCTCGACCGATCACTTAGAACTTGGGTGTTAGTTTTGGCAAAAGAAAGATAAGAGATAAAATGGCTTGTACTGCCAAGTGTATGAACTGAAACTTATGCCATCAGAAACTGAATTTCAGCCCATAGAAGTGGCAGGTTTAAGGAGGTTTAATGGTTATTGTTGTGAGCCTAAAAAAAAAAAAAAAAAAGAAATCACGTACACAAATGCTATTGTTAGAATTTTTTTTTTAATTTATTCATGAAGAAAAAATATATACAATTTCCATTTATCACAAAAACTGAATTGTTGACAATTTTCACTAATAACACACTACTTGTCTTTATTTTAAACAAACGTTTTTCTAAATGGTTTAATATTTGACTAGAATGTTGCCTTACTGTGTTTATTTTGTTTTTGTGTACTCAGACTGCTTTAAATAAAGTTCAGAGGAAAAAAGTATTCGCTGCGCTTTTGTGTGTCCGCCACATTGCCTGACTAGAACAACGACCTTTTCTTAACTTATTTTGCTATGTGTGAATACCAAATATTAAAACGTGTTATATACTTAGTAATATATTACAAGCAGTCATATAAACCATTTCTTACTTATATTTTTAATTTTAAAAATTAGTTTCACTTTACATTTCATTCTAGCAATATACAAGCGTCCCAACAATGGTCTTAATCGTCAGTAATCGGCACTTACAAGGTTCCAAACAGAAGCTGGCAAGAAAGTTTTAGTTATACTTATCTAGAAATTTAACATTTGTTTATCATAGCTATTTTTTCTTGCGTATCTGTCTTTTAGTTGTTTTTTCGACTAAACAGCACGATGTTCATCTCACAAGGCTCACCGGTCTCATTTAAAGGCTTCACCCTCGTCATGGTGAGTGTGTGCTTTCACTTCAGACAACATAGGGTCAGGTTTTAATGTTTAAAACTAACTATCAGTGAATCATCCAAAAACTCTTTCTTTAAACATTTATTTGTACAGTAGAATGTGGTGTCATAACAAACAAAAATAAGCTGTTCTGTGTCAGTCAAGAGATTTGTACAAATAAATAATATGTTTTTGCTTCAGTGTAAACATGTTTGGGCATCAGCATTGTGGCTGAGTAGTTTAATGTATGTTTATTTTATTTATACGTATACAGTATTTTAATTGTTGAGCATTTAAAAAAAAATTTGATCCATGAATAGCTGAATCATAAAACGCACACAAATCAAAAGAAACCATAGTTGGTTTTATAATGGTTATACATTACAGTCTAACTTAAGATCCAGTTTTAATTGACATCTTTGGAAGATTTATAAAACTGCTTTATTCTGCGATGTTGGTGATCTCTGTAAGATGAACTGGCCTCCTTAGAGCTGAACATTATCTGAGATGTTTGGGATCCATTTGGGCAGCAAACCAAATAAAAAATGGTCAACAGTAAAAGAAAAGCTTTGAATTGTGTTTCAGGAATCCAGATGTTTTTGTCAATTGTTTTGAGATTATAAGAATGCAAAACAAATTTAACAGGCTCCATTACCTGTAATTTACTCAAGAAAATAACAGAACAAAACATTCACTTACCTAAAGAAAATTGTATTCGCAAATGTGTTGTGATCATACTTTATAACAAAAAAAAAAAAAAAAAAGATTAAAAATTTTTACTTAAGGGTGAGTATTTATCACAACAAAAACTGGTCAAAAGTAGTAAAAGTTTCAGATTTTAAACATTAAAACAGCTGACCTCACATTTGAGAAGTTAGAACTTTTGTGGTTGCATAAACCTGCTTCAGTATTAATACAAATCATTGTCAGTTTATATTAACCCTCTTTCCTTCTCAGCCGGCAGTAGCTGTCGGTAACGTGGGCCAGCTGGCCGTCGACCTCATAGTGTCCACTCTCAACATGAGCAGAGTGGGTTATGTCCACACAGACTGTCTCGTCCCGATGGCCGGGAACAACCCGTATGCCAGCTGCAAAGAGGACGTCGAGGAGCTTCACACTCCTGCAGAAGGTACCGTCTGACCACTGTCCCAGTGCTCTTCACTCTTTGTTTGATTGGATTCATCTGATGCAATTGCAGATGTTTATCTTTGCCAGGAGTCTACAACATGCCACTCTTTGTAGCTTAAATATAGTAACATGGAATTATATTTAGAAACACAATAGGAAAAGTTCATTAAAGCAGCTGTCTTGCCCAGTTTTCTGCAAAAAGTGAATGCAATTTCTGTGACGGAATGATAATATTAATATATTGTGTGAAAACGGTATCAGTCAGTTAATCCTATAGTTTATTGCCCTGTTAACATCTTCATTATTTTAAACTCCATGCATAAAGTTTGGTCTTTCTCTGAAATCCAGTCTGAAATTAAACATTTTTAACACATCAAGTTACAGAAGAGAAGAAAAAAACAAACTTATCGTGAGTTACTGGAATCAGACGTTCGGTCAAAATATGGCAAGGTTTTCTGAGAATAATAAGAATTGGAAGTATAAGCTCGTTTTATTAAAACAATAAAACGTTAAGTAAATGGTGTTAGTAATTTGAGAACATTTTGTGAGTCACAATACAAAATGCAACAAACTGTCCTAACTTTTAGGTTTAATCAAATGTCCTTGGATATGAATATGCTCTTTATTATTTTACAGTAAAGTACTTATTAAGTTTCCACAAATTTAGTAAGGATGTGCACAATTCTTCATAATTTATCAAAGGGTGTAGACACAAAATGTTCAACCTTTCTTTATGAGTTTAGCTTTTTCCTTTGTCCTAAAATATAAAAATACTGATAAACGTCAACAATTTATTTTAGAAAGTAAACTAATTTTAAACATGTAGTGTTTATATTAAAGTCATAATAAGTTGCATTACTGTATTTATTTATTTATTTTTTATTTCCATCTGCTCCCTAAACAGGTCTCTCTTGAAAATGAGTTATCGTGGCTCAATGAGACTACCTGTATAAATAAAGGGTAAATGAAATAAATTAATAAATAAATGAAGTTAGTTTTGTGGTTCTGGAAAAATGTTAAGTGAGATAAGGGGCAGAAATGGCTCCTTGGATCGTAAAGATTTAGAGTTAAGTTTGTGTATTTGTTGTTTTGCTCCACACTTCTCTCCAGTTGTTCTTTGTGATGAGCAGCTAACATGACACTCATGACATTTTTCTGCCGTTCAGTTTACGCAGCAGCAGAACTGAAGCTGGCTGTTCTTCAGATCAGAGCACCAGTTGTTCAGGTAACTCGACAGTTTTCAGCTCCACTGAGTTTTTTTTTTTTTTTTAACTCGCAAAATGAGGATAAATACTTGAATCCATGTTGTTGAGATGTTTCTTTAGCGTCGTTGAGTTAGTACGATGCTAATCACTGCAGACAAAGTCCAAGAAGTTTTGTCAGCTCCTCGTTTCCTGGATCAAAACCAGCGGTTTCTCCAGGACGGTGGTTCTTTCCAGCAGCCACGCCTACCAGAGGGACGACCAGCAGCTTCAGGGGTAAACATCAACACCCGCATGGTTACTTCTGCTGGTTGTTTGCAGCCGTTTTTAAGTGCTGATGAATGAACGTGCACGTTAGGACTCCTTTGAGGTACCTGGCTACGCCGTCTCTGCTGAAGGTGAGCGCAGATGCCCTGAACGAGCTTGGCTGGAGGGAGTTGGAGCGAGTGCCGCCCTTTCCTGGAGTAAAGGACGCAGACGCAGAACCGAGACTCTGCATCCCAGGAGGAGGCGTCACAAAGGGACTTTACACTGACAGGTAGACAGACTTTAAATCACCATGAATTTATTCAATTTTATATTTAACCTTTATTTTTACAGCTGGTCTCATTGAGTCACGAGGATTCATTTTCAGGAAAGACCTGTTTGGGAGCAGGTAGTTGGGGTTAAGGGCCCAGAGTGGGGCAAATGAGGGTGAAGGCAGGTGTTTCATCTTTTCCACCCACATTATAATGTTGTTGGTCCAGGGAGTCGAACTGGTGACCTTCCGATCGCAGGTCCATCTTCTCAAACCTCTGCTCCACTACTCCCCTGTCGTAAATAAGTCGTTGGATGCAGGTGGAACAGATTACAGCTGCGTGAGTGACCAGCCTCTGTGTGGAAGGTTGATGGCCGTGCATCTGAATTGGCAAAGACTTGTTCTAGTTTGTTTTTACTTTTTTTTTTTTTTTTTTAAGGAAATAGTTGGAGTTTGCTTGTATTCCATATTGTCCGTAGGTGTGAGTGACAGTAGTTGCTTGTCTCGTTTGTCTCTCTGAGTCCCTGTGATGAACATAGGACCTGTCCAGGGTGTCTCCCGCCTCACGTACAGTGACTGCTGGATACGGGCACCAGTGAGCCCAGCGACCCAAAAAGGAAGAAGCAGTTAAAGATAATGGATGCATGGGTGGCATGTTGAGGTCTAAATTTTGGAGTATCACACTTTCAGCCTGTGTTTGACTGTCAATAAGAAAAAGTCTGTAGGGCAGGACAAATAGTCAGAAATAAATGGACTGCACATCTGTATCACCTTCTTATGAAGATACTGTAGCAAGATAGGCAGGATTTAAAGCCTTATTAGCTACCAAATTAATATTCCCAACTTGTTCAATCAAGAGAATATTCAATTGAGTTAAAACGGGTTCATTTCTTTTTCAGATTAAAACATATCTCTTCTGTGTGACCTTAGAATGGGAATGACT
>JARVGV010000630.1:17773320-17785361 GCA_031762435.1 Hypsolebias longignatus | reverse complement strand
GCTCCAGACCGGAGAGAAGCTGACCCGAGGGAGCAGCTGTTGCCTGGAGCCTTCTTTTAGTTAGAAAATAAAACTTTCTTTAATTCTCTTCTTGTGTCCGGTGTCCATGAATATGTTTCACCCTCGCGGGTCGTAACATGTCTGTTGATCCGTCCTTCTGCTGGAATCAAACATATTTCTACAGTGTTGATTTAAAACCAGCAGGAGAGTGAATTTCATTATCTGTTTTCTGCCTCCCTCCATGTTGCTGAGGCGGCCGCAGAGCGCAGCCATGCACGGAAATGGTGACACAGCCATGCCTTGGGAATTTCAAAATAAAAGTGTGTTTTAAAGATGACGATTTGAATCGATATTTTAGTTTTACCACAATATAATTGAATCATTAATCATTGAATCGATATATCGATTCAAATCAATGTATTGTTACACCCCGACTGACGAGGTAGTCAGGTCCTCTAGAATCTTCTTTATTGAAACGTTTCATCTTTTATCCAAAAGACTTCTTCAGTCTGAGGAGCTGAAAGCAAACTCAGGCCCCATTTACACGACGCATTTTTTTTTTTTTTTTTTTGTGAAACCACAATTTTTCTGCTGCGGTTCGGCCGTTCGTTTACACAACAGCAGCCCTCGTTCTCTATGAAACCGAAGATTTCCGAATCCAGAGAGGTCATTTTCAGGGGAGTCCCCCGCGGAGGTATTAAATGCTCTACAAGTGTGAAGTTGCACATGCACACCACAGGTGTATATTTCACGCATGCGCGGCCAAACTGCATTTTTCTATCAACAACATACTGATTTCTGTGCTACAATAAGCAATAAACTAACCTCATCATCAGTCCACACAATGTTTTCTCTGTTGCTTTCCACTCTACAAATAAATATTTACATTCTACACATAGAGTGCCAGAGTGCTTGTGGATTAGGTGGAGGTACAAAATTCAGAGCGCCATCTAATCACCTGGCATCAGATTCACAGGATTTCCGCAGAAACGCTGACTGCGGACCGTGTAAACGAGGATTTATTTCCCCAAATCAACATCCGAAAAACACTATGTTTCTAGTGGCTGTTTGAGTATGAACGGGTCCTCAGTTTTATAAGTAGCAACTTCTCGAGAAGGTGCTGCTACAAAAAGATACAACGTTCCAACAAAGAAGAAAACATCCAGAGGAACTGACTGAACACTGTTAGATTTATCTACCTGGATTATTGCACATGCATCAGGACAATACAAATATGTCTTTAGCACTAATCGTGAACTGCAAATAACTGTTGGTGGACCTCTGTCTTCTTTCATTGGAGTTTTAAATGAAATAGGGTTGTCTGTTCCATCTGTTATGATCTAATTCTTGATTGTTAGCTGTTTTCAGCAAAAAGAGAAAACAGTAGCTTCTTTCACAAAACTCCAGTCTGAGTTTGAGACTCCTGATCATTTGGAGGTGATTTGTAAAGGAACTAGTTGAGGCACGAAGTCAGCCTGCTGCTAAACTGGCTCGAGGGTGGGGTATGGTGATGTCAGACAGTCTGCAAGGCTAATAAGAGATGCCGACTCACACACTCAAAGCTCTCCACATCAACACGGCTGAGTTTCACATCTGGTCTCCGTTAGCTCTGAGCTTCCAGCTTCATCGCTGAAACCCTACGAATGACTTATGAACAGCCTGAAGCAGCTTAAAGAGAGGCTCTTTTTTTTTTGTAGCCATGTCCCAAAACTGTTTTGTGATAGAAAAGACTGATGCATATGCACTGATCAGGGGATGCAAACAGCAAAGGGCTGAAGTACATGTTCTGTTCTGGTATTACCTTTAATTCTGCATCTAACTAAACGTATTTGCCATTTTATTGTAACAGCTGCATGATTTTCCTACTGGAAAAATGTCCCATACAGGCGCTTCTGTTAAAGCAAATCTATCAAAAATAAAACCAGACGTCTTTAACTCAGTTCTGCCAAGATCAGCTCTGATACGCTTACGACTCGCTCAGACTCTGTCATATTTTCTTGTTGTCCTAAACGTCTAAATGTCTGACAATCTTAAAACACATAAAGGAGTGGCATCAGAGCAAAGGTATTAAACTCTGTGTGCTCAAGAGACTGTTCTGGTGACAACTGTGTTGAACATTCAAGCTCATTTTGATTCACAGAACATCTTTCCTTTATGTGACTTCTCTGTTTCATTGCCCTTGTCTAAATCTCCCTGATTTATTTTTAGTACAAGAGAGCATTGTTATTGTTTGTTGTCTCCATGTTGCTAGATGAAGATGAATCTAATATCACTGATGACGTAAAAGAGAAAACATTTTTAGAGCATGCGGCGACTGGTGCTGCCTATTTATTGTACTGACTTGACAAATGAAACTCGTCATGGTGTGAAATGGAAAAGTACCTCGTGTTGCTTGCTGTACTTTTTATTGTTGAGTAAATACTGCTAAGACAAGCCTCAAAGACATCAGCCCTGACATGCCTGGCTTTCTCATTGTTGAATTTAAGATGTTTTAGTTTACAAGGCAAATATTCGGCTATTTAAAGATTTACTAAGCTACTGGTTTACTTACAGTACATGTGCATCTGAGGAGTACTAGAGATCTTAGAGTATAGACAGATTTGATAGTTTCTCAAAGAGTTACGTGAACAAATTTCTACAAAAAGTAGATTTTAATGAAATTACTGGGCTGTTCCTTTTGGCTAGAAGCCATAAAAACTGAATGCATTGTCATCATCAGGAAGTCTGTCCTCGACTTGGAATGCCACCGGAATATAGTGTACGTGACAAATACAGCCGACGTCTGTTTTGTCCAGTCCTAGATTCAGATGTACGTGTGAAGAGGTATTTGTAACAAACTGGTGAATTAAAGTATACTTTTGTAATTGTTAATCAAAATTTGGAGTCAAACATTTAGAAACAACTACAAAAAATAAATCTATACACATTTTATAATTACCTCAAAACAGCAGATTAAAAAAAGTACTCATATAAAACTGAATGTTCTCAAAGCATCCTGAATGCAGGACTTGGACTGAGAGTAGGCAAAGTTTGAGGCCTGACGTGTCTCTGCTTAGTCACACAATAGAAGAAGTAGACTGAAGAATATTCAAGTCATCTTAGAGGAACTGACAAAGTTCTGAGTAAAAAACTATTGTGACACTTGACCGGACGACAGAAAAGCTAAATAAACGTTTTAATTTTGAAAAGTGTGGCAGCAGATGTTTGAATTGGAACAGGTCAGTTCTACTGTGCTAAACACAGAGCTGATATATTAAATCATCTTGCCATCTCTTGCTTGCACTGGTTAGCATTTAATTACCCACAGACAGAAACATATCAGTATTTATGGGACAAACAAACAGAACTTTCCAGAAATAAATATTGAGATGAAATCAATGAACATAATTGTCTTTTCTGCCCGCATTGGTGCCACTTTGATCAAATTAAAGAAAAGGACACAAAGTTTTCAGCAAATGAACGGAGTTTTCAGTGAAAAGTGTTTGATGTTGCCTTGTTGCGTTTAGGTTGCTTTGCTGCTTTTTACCTTAAAAGTTGTGAGTAAAAAAATAAAATCGCTGTGGAAGAATGTTAATGTTGGTATTCAGTAAAGAGTTTTTAATTGGGCATGGCCACATTCTCCCGAGGGCTTTTTTAAATAGTCCAAAAAAGGGAAAATGTGTCTTTAGGAGAAAATGTTTGACATTCTAGTGCGCACGAAGCTGGAACATTAAATTTTCCGTTGCAGTTTTGTTGTGCACCTAATTGTCTCTTTTCAAAATTACAGGGAATTTACTGGGATTATTTTAGCCTTTTTCAGCACAGGAGCCAGCACGTTATTGCTCTGTGGTACCAAAGTACTGAACTTGCTAAAACCAATACCACTACTGCTCTAAGTGAGCAATATTATTACTATTTTTCATTTTTTCATTTCAACAAAAATTATAGTGTGGCCTCGTTTTGACACATCTCCAACAGAAGACGTCTGGTTAATAACTACTATAGCGCAACGGCTGCTGTAAATTTAGTGATTTCCTTTTTAAAGCTGTCAGCAGAATGAAGCTATTCAGCTGGTCCTTTTTTTTTTTGCTCTAAAGAACTGGGACACCATCCCAGTGTGTGAGCTGTTTGCATGTGATTCTCTCTGAGCCACTGAACTGAAAACGCACTCATGCACTGACCTCAGCCAGATGGAAAGTCCCACTCAGTCTTTCTGCATTGCATAGGCAGGATTTGCCAGTTTAATTACGCCACTGGAGTGTAATTTCACATTGACTTGTGGGTGGGTCGAAATTACTTCTCTGCCTTGTTAAAATTTCCTCCTGCTTACATGAGTTGCTTGGTTTATCCGACATGAAGACATCCCACTTTATGATGTTTAATTATAACATTAAAGCATCACTTAAGTTGCTAGCTAAGCCTTTCGGTGAAAGTTATCATAAAGGCTGCTAACTATTGGTGGCACTTCAAATAAATCTTAAATTTAGAAAACCAACACTTTTCTTTTTACAATCTGGCTGTCATGCCTGTAGCTTGATGAGACATGATGTACATGGTTTATATTTCTTGCCTCACCAATCTTGAGCTTACTTCCCATTATCGCAGGATTAAATTTAATTATGGGATGATATAAGAAGAATCTGACTTTTTATGTTGAAGTATTCAAACTGAAGCAAACACATTTGTTGTTATGGGCACATGAAAAACAGTGTGTTTTAATTAGGGTACATTAAAATTGTGATCTGATAAGTGAACTTCTTTTTAACATTGGATACCATGCCTCACCTAAAAGGATGTCCGGTGATTGATAAGTTACTCATCATACATCTGATTACCCTGATGCATGCTCAGTACATCTGATTGAAATAATTAATGAAAACTAACGTTTCACCCCACTGGAATGGCTAAGTAAAAAAAAAAAAAAACTGTGATAGTTGCAGTACTTTTCGTCATTAATCAACTGCAACTTAATCATTAAAAAGTAAATATTTTCTTATTAGCTTTTTAAAACATAAATGTTTGAAGACATGTTGTGATTGACTGTTTTTGGTGAAAATGTCTCGCCAAAATTGATAACGTTTACATTTGTGATGTGGTAAAGTTATGTTGGACATTCAGAACAGTGAGGTCAGATCGTCGATCATATGCATCTCCAATAGGCCACGCGAGACAGTTTGTAATTCATATTAGACATAAGAATGATCTTTAAATGTGATTTATTTGTTCTGTATATTTTAGGGATTTTCTGTAATATTCCTGCTCAACAGAGAAGTTTTTTTTTTCTTCTACAGCTTAAGAAGATTATGAGGCAACAATATAACATCTCCAAACGTGGCCATGTTTATGTCTTTTTGTCCCTTTTTTCATAGAGCTCCATGCTGAAAACTTACTTTATGTGCCTTCAAGCACTGCACAGGGACAGTCCAGTGTATTGTAATATTTGACGTGCAGGATCCTCATACATAAAAGGAAGTAAAGTCATTGCTGAAATGAATAGAGTCATCGCAGCGTTAAAATGTGGCTTGGGGCGGTGCGGCTAAAAACATGTTTTTACAATTCTGCAACTAAAGCGAGCACCAGTCATCTGACCTCGGCTTACCAGTCAGTCAGACTGGGGTTTGTAGGTTTGCAAAAATGCTGCCTCAGTTGGGATCTGCAGTGGATTTGTAATGAGTCACTGTTTGGCTCCTGAAGGGATTGTCTTGAAATTAGTTCCTAAACCTAATTTTTGTGCACGTAGCTGTCACAAAAACAAGTTGTTTTGTGTTCTTGTAGCTTTTTAGGCTTTAGGCTTGAGGATTCTCAAATATTCTGAACAATTTTTGTACAGTTTTTTTTTGTACAGTTTTTTTTTTTTTTGTCAACAACAAAACATTATAAATTTAGACTTTTGAAAGGCCATTTCATTTGTTTCAAACATGTTTTATTTGTCATCTGTTCAGTTCACCTCCATATAACTGCAGACTCAGTCTTGTAGAGTGAAGGGGGTTATGGTGATAATAGTATATTACTCTACCGGTAATCCTTTACAGGCTTTCACAAGATTGTACAGTTCATACATCATAATATCAAGTGCCACTGTTGACGCTTGGGATAGATTGTCTTGCTGGAAAGAAACCAGAGAGGCACTTTGAGTTATTTTAGTCTACTTTGTAGATCAATTAAACTCTTAAAATGTCAGCGCTAAGCAGAAAAGTGTGTATCCAGAACATTTAAATCTGCCAGCTGCTGTCATATTTGTCTTTGCATTGACGTAAGTAGAGCAGTTTAAAAGCTTGTGCTTCTTTTGTTTAATTTAGTGTAACACTTAAAAATATACGCTGTAATCTGTGATCACAACAAGCACTAACACGGCTGTCAGGGATGCTGAGTTACCTATCAGATGTTTTTCAAACTATGAGCAGCGGAAGCACTTCGGTCTTAGTGTATCTGCTCTCAGAACGCAAAACAGCTGTGGCCACATCTAAAATTATTGTAGAAACAGAATGTTGTCTTGATATTGTCAGCACTTACTAGTACCCATTCCACACAGAAGAAATTCCGAAATATCTACATCTGATAGAAACATAGAGGCCACAGCCTCACTCTTGTTTTGTCTTTAACATCTCAATTTAATTCTTTTTCTGCATTCTGGAGAGAAAATACGTTTCCAGAGGTTTTTGTTTTTGCAGCAAAACATTAAAAGTTAATGCACTCTGCTGTGCTGCAATGCCTGATCCTTTTCTGTGTTCTTCATCCTTGCAGGCTCGTGTCCTACATCAAAACTTCTGCGTCTCAGCCTCAACAGAACCACAGCCACTGTGATTTAAGCCAATCACAGGCCACCAAGCACTGACTTGTGGGTCTCCTTCACATGGTTTCTGCCTTTGTCAAGTTGAGGGCGGCCCAGTTCTCTTTGTGGAATCTTGTTTTCTTCTTCCTTACTTTTTCTCCTCCCTCATTCTCTGTCTTCATGTGGTAACTGTTCATTAAGACACTAGTGGCACCTCTCCTGGTGCGATGAGCAGCCTGCACCAGCAGCATCATGGCAGCACAGCCTCAGAGCAAGACATTCCCTCTGCTGCCTCCTCTGTCAGCCTCCCCTCAGTTAGAAAGAATCCCAAAAGACGGCGTCTGTCACTCCACTCACTGTTTGGATGGAGATGCAGACCCGATCGCGACTCTAAACGCAAGTCGAGGACTCTGCAGCCTGGAGCTGGAGCGGACGGCGTTGTCACTATTGAAACCGTACAGTCCGAGATGAGCCATGAGAAAACCTCCAGCCAGTTGCCGTCGGATGTGGCGTCAACATCGTCGGGACCGAGCTCTTCGTCAGAGCTTCTGGAGTGCCCTCTGTGCCTGCTGCGCCACACACGCGAGCACTTCCCAGACATCATGACCTGCAGCCACCGCTCCTGCGCAGACTGTCTGCGACAGTATCTGCGCATCGAAATCTCAGAGTCCCGAGTCAACATCTGCTGTCCCGAGTGCGCGGAGCGCTTCAACCCCCACGACATCCAGATGATCCTAGGAGACCGGGCCCTCATGGAGAAGTACGAGGAGTTCATGCTGAGGAGGTGGCTGGTGTCCGAACCCGACTGCCGCTGGTGCCCCGCCCCCGACTGCGGGTAAGAGCAGGAGCTGAGATATTGAAAAATATAATTGTTTAAATAATTTTAGGATCAATTCAGTTTTACAAAAATGTTTTTGTCTTTTAGATACTAGATACAAATTGTAGGGTAGGAAGACATTTAAAATATATTTAGAGAAGTTGCGTTACCTACTCTGAAGTTGATCCCTTGATTTGGCCTTTCTTTAACTTTGGTCAGTTTGTTTTTAGTTCCTTACATCAGATTAAAAACAATACACAAGCCAAAAAATAACCACAGCTTTCTCACTGGTGTCAAAGTTAAAAATGACTCCTAGCTACTACTGTAGAATCAACCTATTTTACTTTGAGTCATCTAAAAAAAAAGCTTTATCATGAGTTTGTTCTATAGTTGCAAACTTTGGGAGAATATTTTATTACTAACCATGATTCAGACTCAACAGGAAATAAAAGCATCAAACGGTACGTTATCTAACACATTTAAAGTTTAATAGTTTGCTTGCTCGTTAGTCTGATCACTGGTGTAAAGAAAGATTTACAATTTTTATTTGATTTTTTTTTTGTAAAACATGAGTTTCTTCAAATATGAGGAATGTAAAAAAAAAGTCACCACACAAAATAATACATTTAAAAGATTGAACTTGTTAATAATTATACATAACGTAGGAAAGAAGTACAGTACTTTTTTTTTTTTTTTTTAGATCAGGCTGAATTCAAATCTTTCAGCACGTGTTGAGTTTAAAAAGTGTTGTTTTTTTAGCTCTATTGTTTCTTGCAGTTAGTTTTTCCTCTTCACTTGGTGATGCGTGTACAGAGTTGAGGTCAGTTCAGGGTCTTGTTCGTTTGGAGCCTGTAGGGACTCAACAGTTCGCTCACAAGACGCCACGTTGTGACTAAAGCCCAGTATATTCCATCTCCTGGTCTCACCTGCTGCACAGGTTAACTGATTCACTGCACACAAAACGTACCTCACATTTACTCTTTCAAATGTCTCCATTTTTTTCCGTCAGATCCTGGTTAAATGGTCATTGTTGCTGTATGTTTTGGAGTTTGGGTTCACTGGTTTATACATGTATGATTATAGCTCTGTAGTGAATTTCACTGCTTCTTGTGGCTTTGTTTCATTGACACTTCTAAGCATTACCCACTGGAATAATGTTGCCTCCATAAGTTTACTCATAACTTTCAAATAGCTCAGTTTGGGTTTGATGCTAAACTGTTCATTGGTTAAAGCTCATTCTAATATTATATAATCTTTGGCAAAGTTGGTTAGCTAAGAAACTAATTTATCAAATGTCAAAATGCTCATGCGCTACATAAGATTAATTATCTGTATGCCAGTTTTACAGTGACATGCAGATGTTATTACTGTTGCAGCACATCTTAATTTTATTTGATCAACATTTGGTAGAATCCAAGTTTTGAGGATAAATATATATTTTCATCTCAGACCCCATTTTCCCTTGTGATGGGGGTAAAATATGAATGGATAAAAGAAAGAAATAAGTTAATTTAAGTAAATAGTACTGTGACTGTCCACAACAAATTAAATAAAAGTTCTAGCTTTCAAGTTTAGATTATTGTGAGAAACTTTGAGGAAAATATTATCTCACCAGAAATAAAGTCTAATGTTTTGCTAAAATGAGACAATTAAATACGTAATTTTCCAATGCTCGTGTTTATGTCCAGTATAACTCCCCTGGTGACGATCTTTTAATCACAACTTTCTGAGACCAGCTCCTTGTTGAAGTATTGAGAACAAGCTGATAATTGTGCTACAGATCAATAGAATTGGAAAGTCTCTGCTCCTTTTATGTTTACAAATTGCTGTTTTCAAGCCTCTTGGGTTTATTTGGCTTATGAGTAAAACTGAGCCTTAATCTGTCTTACAGCCCACAACTACTGCAGAGTTTGACATGGGCCTGATTGCCCATAAACACTTTATTATTGTAGTTTAAAAAGGTTGTTTGTCTTTAGAAAGATGCTGTTTGTGGAACAACTCACCACTTCTGGTACTTTTTTTTTTTTTTTTTTTTTTAATTCAACCTTTATTTATACATGTTAGTCTCATTGAGCCTCGAGGACTCATTTACAAGAGACCTGTCGGCTCCACCTTTATTCTGATGCGCTTCTCTTTGCCAGCTAAAACACTGCATCCCATATTAAATTAACAACCCGTGTTTTTTTTCTGTTGTTCCTCTTCTAGTTATGCAGTCATAGCGTTCGGCTGCGCCAGTTGCCCAAAGATCACCTGTGGGCGTGAGGGCTGCGAGACAGAGTTCTGCTACCACTGCAAACAGCTGTGGCATCCCAACCAGACGTGTGACACGGCACGACAGCAAAGGGCCCAGAGCCTCCGACTCAGGGGTTTCAGGTCATCGTCTCTCAGCTACAGCCAAGAGAGTGGAGCAGCCGGTAAATTATTGATGCTTGTTTACCAATGCACTCAAAAACTAACCTGACTTGTTCTTTTGTGTTTACACCCTCAGCACACCCACAACTTTTTTAAACCTCACTATTGTGATTCCAAGCATGCCAAAGGGTTATGTGTAAAGGTTAATCTGATTAAACATGATTTTATTTTGTTTATTTTGTCCCCATGTTCTAGTTCTCCTCTTTGGGTCAGGGGAAAAACTCTAGAGGTTTAGTTTACATCGTTTAGGCATTCTTGGGAATTTACTCATCTAAACCAAACCTTAATTTCAGCAAGTTAAATGTTCATAAACACAACAATAAACAAATACATTTTTAAAATATCAATAATTTACAGTGAAATGTGGATCAGTTACGTGGCATTAACAAGGATCCTCCTCTGGGTGATTGTGGTCCAGTCTGACCCTGTTGAGCAGAGGGAGTGGGCACCACCAGAAAACTTTTAGTTTGTTCCAGTTGTTGCTATTCTCCACCACTGTCCACATATTTTTAAATAACCTGTTTTTTTCTTTTTGTTGATATAAAAACACAGCAATACAGGCTTGTTCTTTTTACACACCTTGAAACAAAAACATTTGTCGAAAACCAACAAACACCATCGCTTTGTTTTAGTGATGAGTTTTTAACCAAAAAAACAAACCAAAAAAAAAAAAAAAAACACACATTTGAGTCACATTATTGTATGTGTCCAAATGGTAGAAATGTTGCTGTTGTGAAATATAGATACAAAGCCACAAGGCCTGTCGCAATGAACAATAAATCAATTAATCGCATGATAAATAAAACACAACATAAAAAAATGTGGGTGGATAAAGGTGAAACACCCTCATTCGCCCCACTCTGGGCCCCTGAGCAAGGCCCTTAACCCCCACCATCTGCTTCCTAAAACAGGTCTCTCTTGAAAATGGGTTCTCGTGGCTCAATGAGACTACCTGGATAAATAAAGGGTAAATGGGAAAAAAAAAAGTAATTTACCTCATTTTCATTTATCGACTTTATCATTTCTTCATGTCTCTCTTTCTACTGAAGACACTGGATGACAAAAAGCTCAACTCTGGTGCTCTTCACTGACCTCTCCCTTTCATTTTTCTCGTTAAAATATGTTTTAACCATCCAAAATCACGTTTTTGGATCGTTAAAAGCAGTTAAGCCGAGAAGGTAAGCTACGAGCTAAGCTAACAGGCTGACCTCGGGGAATAAAAACTCTGTCTTGTCAAAGCTCCACAATTCACGGTTGAAACCTGTGCCTTAGTGTAAAAAGTTGTTTTTCTGTGCAAAAAAAAAAGAAGCTGAGAACTTGTTTACTGATTTTTTTATTAAAAGCTTTGAGTGAAAAATGCTACGCTAAAGAGCTCAAACCACACCGAGTGCTCGCCATTTTGAGAAAAAAACAGGAAGGAGAGACAGCCCATGTCACGTCAAGGGGCCTCCCTCCCACTCTTCTTAAAGAGACACACTGCTTGATGGAGATGTGACAGGTCACAGATGTTTTTCCACTATGAAGTCAAATGTTACAACTCATATTACCATGTGTGTGTGTTAAAGGGTTGTTTTTTTCTGGATCAGAGTGCTGCAAGAGGCTGCAGGAGTCAGCTGACCTTGACTTTGTCTGATAATGTTTATTAAAAAAAAATAAAAAAAAGCTCTTTTAGGCTCTCGGTTAGCAGACTTGGGACGGAGCGCCGTAACATTTTGATGCTTGTATTTTCAACACTGCTCCATCTTGCAAGATTAAAACCTGGGATTAAGAAAATATCTACCTCGACTGTGTGGCACATTTATTTAATGAGTTTCTACAAGGATAATAATAAATTATCCTAACACTTCTCGCTCCCTCACTATCCATCCTTCAGATCAAACTATTGTGGTCAAAAAAGGTACTACACACAAAATAAATTAACCAACATTTCCTCTTAAATTTGACAATAATTGCTAATTGTCAATTAAAAAAAAAAAAAAATATATATATATATATATATATATATAAGGTTGTCCCCGACTTACGGCGCACTCGACCTACGGCGCTCCGTACTTACGGCTC
>JARVGV010000630.1:17743158-17760476 GCA_031762435.1 Hypsolebias longignatus | reverse complement strand
GTCAAAGCTTGAAAGAGCCACTGCAGAGGGACCAAAGAGCCGCATGTGGCTCCAGAGCCGCAGGTTGCAGACCCCTGCACTAGATGATACAGGTGTTAGCATGTATGATCCTGAAGTTGTTGGTTGGTTTAGTGTTCACATTTAATTTAGCCTCTTGACAGATACTCTGGCAGATTTGTGTTTTTGGAACGGGAGTGACGTACTAACCGTAAAAACTAACGAGTATCAGTCCCATCCTGTTAGTATCAATATGGTCTGCTACAAACTAAAACAACTCAAGGAAACATGGAGGAGAACTGTCATGAAACAGAACAATGATGGACTGAAGAGTGGTGAGAACTGAGGGAATAAGAAGGCAACCTCATGAGGAGGGGTTGCTGCTGGCTAATAAGAATGTGGAACAGGTGTAGAAGAGAGGAGCAGAGGGACTGTGAAAAAATACTGAGACAGTGAACTGGTGGCTGGAGGAAATACAAAGGAGGCACAAAGAAAACCTTGAACACCAAGAAAACAAAAGTCAAACAAAACATAAGGGACAAACAGGAAACAACCCCCACCAAAAGGGAAGCCAGACACTAAAACACACAGTCATTACAGAATATGAGCAATGGCAAAATATTTTTTATATTTTTTTAATCAAAATAAATACAATTGTCAAGTTTTTCAGATGTTCTTAGTCTAAACAAGAATTTTTAAATATTTGTTTTACTCAAAACAGATGATTGAAAATTTCATATTAAAACTCATTTCTTATGTCTTCCGTCAGGGAATTTTTGGTCAAAAGTTATAAATGTTAATATTATTATAGCTGAGAACATTCTTCCATTCAAAACACCCAAAACACCTCCCAAAACCATTATATCTGCCCATGAACCGCATGTTTGTGTAAATAAAGAGTGCTGTGTAAGAAAACTGCAACTGGCTTCAAGGACACCCCCTGGACTATGATGAACTCTGAGCTGAGGGGTTTAAAAGAGAGCAGACGTACGTACGGCTTATGGCTTTTTTCTGTGGCTGGTTTCTATGTGCAGCACGGTGGTGCAACTGGTAGAGCTGCTGCCTCTCAGGAGCAGGTTACCCTGGTTCAAATCCCAGTTTGGGGACTTTACTGGGTGGAGTTTGCATGTTCTCTCAGTGTATGCATGGGTTTTCTCCAGGTAGTCCGATTTCCTCCCACAGACCAAAAACATGCATGTTAGTCTGACTGGTAACTGGAATTGTCCCTAGGTGTGAGTGAGAGAGTGAATGATTGTTTGTCTCATTTGTCTCTATGTGTCTCTGTGATGGACTGGAGACCTGTCCAAGGTGTGTTCCCCACCTCTCGCACAGTGATGGCTGGATATGGACACAAGTGACCCCCACGACCCAAAAAGGAAGAAGCAGGTAAAGATAATGGAAGGATGGATGGATTTTTTTTTCATTCAGCCTTTATTTAAACAGATAAATCCCATTGAGTCTCGGAGACTCATTTTCAAGTGAGATCTGTTGGACAGACAATAAAAGGGGTGAAAAATTACACATAGGGTTTGGAGACAAAAAAAAATTCACATATTTTTGACCTCTGTTTGAAGGTAAAAAATGTGGTAATGAAAAGAAATCTTGCAAACAAGCACATAATGATGCCGACATTACGCAGAGAGGGGGCGGGGGGATGTGGAGTACTCAAAGGTGGTTGAGCAGCCACCTCATAGAGGCACTGCAGAGTTCAGATAGAATCACTCAGTTCATATACAGTAGTTCCTTCTGGAGATCTGTGCACACTCATTGGGTGGGTGTGTGTGTGTGTGTGGGGGGGGGTAATATGCTGAGGATGGCCAGAGACCTGAAATGATGACAGAATGTTTATTCAGCTGAGCTCCTTTGAAAAGTCCATAGAATTCCTCAGCAGCAGGTTTGGGAGGGTGAGAGCATCAGGTTTACAAAACTTCTCAGGCGTGTTGAGATAAAAACGACCTTCAAGGCCAGTCGGGGAGCCGAATGTCAGATAAGCACAATTGTTTTGGGGACAGGCAGAACTTTAATGACATCTACTTTCAGTCTGTGTCAGTCCACTCGCTTCTGAAATGTCCAAATTAAAATGACCATACCAATGGAACGTGCCTGAGAAAATCCTCGAGGTCTAATCCATTCAGCCAAAAGTCTGGGTTTTTGAGACATGAACCAAGCCATCATGTAAGGCAGGCAGCCTGACCAGATCCAGATTTGCTGCCGACGTCTTCCTTTTGTGTTGATAGACCAGGAACCAGCCAAATCCAAAAAGCAGGAACCAGTTATCATAAATCCAATTAAATATGCGTCCTTAAGATCCACAGATGACAGCAGAGATAGACACGTCATCAAGTCTTCCAAGTCGATGAGATATCCAGCTGTGTGCATGCCAACAGGGCAAATTGGCTCGCCTACAGCCTACAGCCTGTCTTCTCTTTGAAGGAATGTTATCAGTTGTGTTGAGGGACCAACTGACCAAATTGAAGTCCAAAGTTATGATTCGGAAGAGAGGCTCTCACACAGTTTCACAGTCAAGACAAACGTCCGCCCTTGAGAAGAGCAAGCATTGAAGAGAAACGAGTTAAGGGATGCACGATATTGGAGTTTTGGCTGATATTGATATGCCAATATGTTAAAACTTATTTGGCCGATAACCAATACCGTTTTTTTTCCCCTAGACCTACTTACAGACACTACATAGCTTTATCTGCTGTGGAATTAAAATACAGTATTACATTATTTTGCATGCTCTTTGTCAATTTGGCCTGCTACCAAATGCAGATGTCAAAAAGGGGCTGAAAATGATTTAATACTACATAAATATATCAATAGAAAAGAAAACAGCACCTTTTATATTGGTGAGTTATTTTGATGGAATGGCCAATGTCCGAAATTTAGCTTTATCACTAATATCGGCCAATATCCATACCATGCCGATAATATTGTGCATCCCTAATTCAAATATATAATTTTTGTTCAGGCTCCATGTGGGACTGTCTGGACTGTAGGAGTAGTCTGAACCGAGAGGAAACCTGAGCAAGATTGTTCCATTACAGCAGCACTACAGTCTGTGAGGATCAGCTTCCCTCTGCATTATTGATACTGCGCACACACACACACACAAAATCAGCTGGAGTACTGCTCAGCATTTACACACTGATTCTCTGACAACGCCGTGTTTTTTTTAAAACTTGGCTTGTAAATGGCATCAGTTCAGTGAGCGATGTTTGACTCATAATGGTTGGGAATTTATTCAGTTTTTTATCAGATCTAATAAAATGCTGTAGTTTTTTTTAGAGATGAAACTATAGTTAACACATAGCTGTAGTTTACAACATCAAACGTGGCCCTCGGGGGACAAGGAAATGTTGTCGCTCACCTTCCTCGTGCGCAGCCCTGGCGGCTCGCGCCTTGGCCATCTCGACACTGACGGGTTTCTCTCGGTGCTGCTGCTGAGCTGACAGAGGGACGATGGGAATCTCCGGCAGCTTCTCTCTCCACTCAGGCCCGTCCTGCTCAATCAGCATCTTTGTGATCCTGAATGAAGACGGGCAAAGAGAAATGAGGTTTTCCTCCAACTGCACTCATGCTGCAAGGTTTGAGGACTCAACCATGATTTTAAAAAAATTAAAAAACTTTTAGTTTGCAGCACATAAACAGAGTTTTCTGTGTACAGCCAACCTGTGGACGCTGTCATGAGCCGCCTGTACACCGGTGTCAATCTGCAGCACTGTTTTGTAATCCACATAGGCCTTCCTGTAGCGCTCCAGTGACTCATAGGCCATAGCTCTGCGCAGAAGGGGCTTCAAGGAGAAGGGCTGCAGCTCTAAAGCCCTAAGAGGATCAGAGAGATGCAAAAAAAAAAATCAAAATAAAGAAGCCGATCAAACCGCTCACACTGCCTCAATTCAAGAACAAGCTTGTAATGTAGTTAAAACTATTTTTTGATCCAAAAAAAATGAAATTGCTGAATATTTCTACACCAAAAAGAGCAGCACAGACTATGCAAGATAATTAGAAAGGGTCCAAAGACACTCAAACTTAACAAATTTAAAATAGAACTGAACATTTCTGTGTACATGTAAATACAGAAATAAACTCAACACGTGGCTCCTATAGTAATCCTTTTTATGGTGTAATATTAAGATAAAAGTGCAAAAAAAGAATGAATAACACGTCTTTGTTTTTAAAGACTAAATGTGGTCTGATAAATATGACAAACGGCCTCACTGTTGGCTATCAAAGTGCGTTGTTGGTTAAAAAAAGCAGCAGGTTATCTTATGGTAGAAACTATGGATTGAGAAAAGTCTATCCCTCAAGTTCTGCCTCCTTTGTTTTGATCCACTTTCTGAAGATCTAAATGTAGACCCTACAGCGGGAGAGTTAATCAGACGAGTCCTCATTTATCAGCGACAAATTCAAACACATGGCCGTGTTGACGTACCTGCTGCAGTCCTGTATGCAGTCGTTGCTGTTTCCATCCTTCAGGTAACAGGCGGCTCTGTTGGAGAAGAGGATGCACAGGTCCTCTGGACTATCGATGCCTGGAGGGGGAACAATTAGAACCATAATCTGACAGACCAGTCTGAAAGAGCGCTCCTGTCACATGTTTGATCTAGAAAACAGGCTGCAAGCCAGGCGACCAGCTCAGGAAGTACAAAATATTTATTTACTGGGTTATTTTTTAGGAACAGTGTGAGTCTAGTTCAACCTTTGGGGACTGAAACAACAGAAGCAGCTGTTTCAAGAGTTCAGAAACTGAATGCTTACAAACGCATAGTATCCATTTGTAAGACATCCTCACTTTAGCGTTTTCCCTCTACCGGTCACTATATCAAGTCTGGTCATTTCTAACACCCTGAAGTGCTGCAGAAAAACAGCACCAGCTATTCATCAAGTAAAAGATGGTAGAGTGCTCCTAAAGGTGCAGCATCATGGTCGGTCTTTTCTAAAAGCTAATCCTCGATCAGCAGCGAGGTTTTGTGCCGACACTGTCACAGGACCTGGCTGGAGTTATCAAACTACAGTAGAAGTTGTCTTCACTCGCCAGAGTCATGATGATCCAGGAGTAACTGAGGAACATGGAGCCAAATGACAATCTTTTTCAAGAAAATCATAGGCTGACGCATGAGGGTTTCTGTTTATGAGTCGCCAGCTCCATATGAACAAGACGTGCTTTCAAATTTATTCTGCTGCAAATTAAAAATAAAAATTTCAAGCAGAAAAACCATAATTACATGTTTTTTATCTTCTAAATTCACACCAACTGTTTTAAATTAAACATTTTAGGCCAATTTTTATGTTTTAGGACATGGGACTGTACTCTAGTCTAACAAGTTATGTTCCTTTTTGGTGACTGCTTACTTCAGTTTTATTCATAGTGACTTTTTTTTATTTTTTATTTTTTACTTCTGGTGAGAAAATAAATAAAAGTGGATAAATTGCATTTTCTGTGAATTTGCAGTACGAATTCTGAATGACTGCAGAAATATGTGGAATAAACTGAAAGAGATGTTCCTGCTAAAGGTATCAAAAGCCTAGCTAAAAGTAGATAGCTAAATGCTGAAAAATATCAAAAGGTAAACTAAAAGTAGCAAAACAGTAATTAGAAGTGACAAGTAGCAATGGGCTGGCTAAACTATCAAAAACCTAGTTAAAAGGTAAAAGTAGAGCAAATCAGTACCCAAAGTATTAAAAGGCTAAAAGTAGAACAATAGCTAAAAGTAGCAAAACATAGAAGCTAGATAGGCTAGCTGAAAGTAGCAAAGTTCTAGCTAAAAGGTAAAGTAACAAAATACAACAAAAAAGTTTCAAAAAGCTTGGTAGAAGCTAAAAAAAAAAAAAAAAAGCTAAATGCTAACTGAATGTTTTTTTTTCTACGCTAACTGAATGTTAAAAGTAGCTAACAGTAGCTTAAATCGTAAAGTAGCACAAAAAGATAAAATCAGATCAAGTTCCAAGATTTTTAAAGAATTGGAGATCACAGTGTATTTATTATATTAGACAGAAAATGTAAATAAAGTTATTCATCATTCTCCTGAATGAGCTGGACAGTTTGGTTAAGAACATGCAGATGTTAATTAACACTCGTGTTTTCCTGCTAACAAAGTGTTCACATCGTCCCCACCTTCTTCAGCACATCCATCAAGAGCCTGGCTGTATTTCTCCAAGGCGTCTCCGAACTGTCCGTGTTTGAAGAGATGGTTCCCCTCGTTCTTGAGCCGGGCCAGGTGAGGAGGCAGCGCTCCTGCTGGGGCATCCAGGTAACTTGTGTCCACCGTGGGGCTGCTCCTCACCGCTTCGCTCTTTTCTCCCTGGGTGCCATTAGCCACCTTCTGTCCCGGATCCCTCTGGAGGTCTTCCCTGCTGCCTCCACCCCCGATCCTGGTCCAGCTCCCTCCTCCGTTACTCGGGGGTTTCTCCTGCGCGTTGCCCATGGCTGCACTCCCTCCGCAGTGCGCTCAGGCTGATCCTCCCTCTCCTCTTCTGTCAAAGATGCAGCTGCTGCTGCCTGAATGGGGGATTTCTGCTGGACACGCCCCCGGTTTGAGGTACCGGAAGTGACGAGCCGTGCGGATGAGGTGGGCGGAGCTACAGATTTGCTGCAGAGCGTCACCGCAGAGTTATGAGCTTTTACATCCTTAATTATTTTGGGCCTTTTCAGCAAATTTTCGTTACATCAGTTTCTTTTTTTTTTTACTCATTTAACATTTTTAGTGATTTATTCAACCTCTCTGCCTATTTCAGCTTTCTCTGCACATTTTTGCCTTTTTTCTTGCCTCCCATTTTTATTTTCCTGTTTTCAACCAATGTAATCTGTTCAAATTCAGCTCGCTTTTACTTCTTCACAGCAAATTCAATGTTTCCAGTTATTTTATTTTTTTTTAGAGATTCTATGTTTAGATACAGAGACTTTACAAATAAATATATTAGATTTTAAAACATGATCCACCTTTTCATTTACACCATGCGGTTAATAAGGTCTCTGTGATCAGTCTAGACATGTGTCAGAAAATTCAGCACCACCATCCTGGAATAAGCTTGTTTCCATCAGGCAGATAATCATATTTCTGCTGGTGTCTCTGGTGATTATCAAAATATATCATGAACTCTTGGACAAGTTTTAATGAAACGTTCACAAGGTAATGATTGGATGCATGCTGCTGTAGATCCTCAGTGATCCAGAACATGCATGACTTCTACTCTGTAATAGATTTGGAATGATATTTACAGGTCTTCACCAAAATGGCTACAGCTCGGTCAACTCTCAGCATCTTAAAAGACGATCTTGGTCTAAAACTCTGGCATGAGGTGCAAAAGGTGATATTACTTCAAGAAATTAAAATGTTTATTAAAAATGGATTTTTATAACCACAATGTTAATGTTTCTGAGTAATAAGTAACAAAGCATTCTGAGAGAACCTTATTGAAAACTAAACAATTTCAAAACATCTGTTTAGCTTGTTAAGCAGTAGGTGTAAAGGTCTACGTATACAGCAAAATATAAAAATACTTGTTTTTTTAAACATATATTTATACTTTTTTATTTAAAATGCTTTGTTCTTAACTTTTTTTAGATGAGTTCTATACAGTACAGAACTTGTGTGTAAATAGTTTGGTACTCTGTGGACATAGCAGAACTGTAGGCAAAATTTACAAGCAAAAAAAAAAAAAGTCACTTTCAGAGACCATCATTAACTAGATCACTAAAAATACATATAATTTCACACCGAGCTACACTAAAAAGAAAGAGATTAGTGTTAACAACCTAAAATGCTCGAGTGAAACCACTGAACCAGGAACAGGGAAAAAAAAAAAGTACACAAGACTGGAGAAATAATGAATCAATCTTTAGTAAAACAAAGAGTATCTCTGTTGACATAAAAATGAGCAATTCTGAAAGCTGAATCCTCAATGTCTGTTTATTTACATGGTCAAAGGCTACAAAAATAATAATTATAAAACAGCTAAAGACAAAAATCTGCAGCTTTCCTCTTCATCGAGCATCAAAAACGACCACTGGGATCAAAGAGTCAAGAAAATGTACAGACAGTACATAAAATTCATTCAAATGAAGTAAAAAAAACTGTGAACATGTACAACTGAGTGCTCTCATACAATCACACACACTATGAAAAAAAGGATACATCTCTTCGTTCTCTTCTTGTACATGATTCTGTAGCCACACTCTCTGCATCGGATCGGGTCACGGGCCTTAATTTCATTTTCAGTGTGACATTCTGGAAGAAAGGACAGAAACTAGTCACATCATTCTACATGCTCTGAGCAGAGCTGTATGCACCAAATAACTATTCAATTATCGCAAGATATATATAAAAAAATGGACTCAAACGATCAATTAAATTCCAATACATTATTATCAGTACTAGTAAAATACTGTCAAACTGTGGCAAATGTTTGTCGTTTTAAGACATTTCACTAGAGACTTTACTTTCATTTTTTTAATCATTGGTTTTGAATTATTATGGTAGTCGTTCTGTTACCCCAGACATTAACACTTATATGAAGGGAAGATCTTGATAAAACACATTACAGTAAATCCTACAGCCGACTTTTTGTATACTGTACACTAATATTTTAAATTCTGCAAATACAGTAATAAGATTATACCTTTCTTCCAAACCTCATCAACCAAGTGCACCTACCGCTCATATTAAAATATAAATGATGAACACTTTTGACATCAACATCCGTCACCTTTTGCCAAAGTGGTATTTTTTTTAATACTAATGTCATTAGTATTAAAACATATAAACACATACTTTTAGTTATTCGTTTGTAATTAACACCCAAAACGTTTGTGCAAGTTCACTCATTGTGGGGACCTCTGAAGGGAGCGGCCGAAAGTAAAACAAGTTTTTAATTAATAACCAAATCCAAACTTATTAAATCAAACATTGACTATTGTAGAACTTTGTGTGTGTGTGTGTGTGTGTGGGGGGGGGGGGGATAATAATTTATTGTATTCACTGTTGTCATTTTTCTTTGAATACAAGGTTTAGAAATATTTTTGCCATGGTATTTAATACAAAGATAGTACAGTACTTACTGTTAATGTAAACTTATTGTTAATGTAAACATTATACATTTGTATTTAAAATACACATATTAGGGGTGCAGTAAGCCCCAAGAGATACTACCATATATACAACCAAGTAAATTTAGTGTCGTGTTTACAAATAATTTTTTAAACACACACACTAAAAATGTTATCTATAATATGTGCTAGCCCTGATAGTTGCTTTTACATTAGCAACATTTCGTCTTACCTCCACAAATGTAAATCATAGGTTGCTGCTTGGGAGGCTGCTGTATGTCTTTCTGTGTATCCATTTCAACCTATAAAAACGGAGAGGAAAGCGGTAAAACTATCTAATAAACTTCGGCTTTGCATAAAATGTCATTAGCGTGTGGCGCTAGCTGAAGCATGAGAGTACAGTATGCCGACATTAGCTTTAGCCCAGCTGCCAACAAAAACATCACTCGTATAAAACAAATCGTTATTCAACAAGGACCCACATAAAACTATGAAAAATATATAAAACACATATTTAGAATATTAAACTCACCCTTTTTACTATAATTTGTAACTAATTGATGTTATTTCCACGCTTCCGTTTTTTTCTGCACATGCGTACAACCTCTTCTTCTTTACAATTTAGCGACGGTTTGCGAATTGTTCCATTGCTTTACCGCCACCTCCAGGTATATGAGTGCTGCAGCCTCTTCGTACTTAAATTCTTACATGTTTAGATTTAAAACAATCATCCACTTTAAACTCCACCTTTTATGCCTGACAGTAACAATATTGTGAAATCTTAAGAAGTTTAGATTACCCAAAACAATATATGAAAATTTAGTTGGTAATGGTTTTGTTTGGAACTCCTTCCAATAGGGGGCGATGTTGCCCCACTGAAAGCGCGAGACGCGTCCGTCATCTGCCGAGCTCCTCCTTCAGCTGGCCCTCCACTAGTTTTTGACAACAACGACTCTGCCGACAATGTCCACATCGTGATTATCTCTGACAAAAGCGCGCTCCCCATTTTTTTTTCATAGTTTGGTGTGCTTTTATTTCCGAGTTCGTGCATTATGGAGCCGTCCGCGCCCAAAAGGTTTGTGAACATCTGAGTGTCTAAAACCTGCTTGCTAAAGGCTAATGAAGGCGGTAGCTCGTGAGCTAATGCTAAGCTAATTTAGTTCTCACAAACTTTCCGCAGACCGAAACGACAAAATAAAAGACAAGTAAATAACAAAACCCACGTTAAAAACCTTTTATGGGTTTCAGATTTATTTATAGCTAAGTAATTGTACACTTTACGTCATTATAGAGAATTTCATCTGAATGTATTTGAATCATTTAGTTGTATCAGGCTCATTTTTGGGAGATGAATGACGTTTCAGTGGTTGCGTTTTAGCTACATGCAGCCATCTTTACTTGTTTTGTATAAAATAAGCAGTGATTTTGTATTAAAACTGTTCATTTTTATGAAAGACAATCCCCATCAGAGGACTTGCAGTATGAATGAAAATACCAGGGGGAAACTAAAGGTGTATAATTTTTATTATAAAAGGCAAAATGTATTAATTGTACACTACTTTGTTTTACAGCAAGCTGAAAAAGCTGAGCGAGGACAGCTTAACCAAGCAGCCAGAGGAAGTGTTCGATGTTCTGGAGAAACTCGGAGAAGGGTAAAAATTTATTTCCCAGTTTAGCTAACGTCCATTTTCACCGCTGACTCGTAATGCATTATTTTTTTACTAGTTTGTTAAAAATGCACTCTTTGGTGTGTGTTTAGCTCGTATGGCAGCGTTTTTAAAGCCATTCACAAAGAGTCGGGTCAGGTGGTCGCTATCAAGCAGGTTCCTGTGGAGTCTGATCTGCAAGAAATCATCAAGGAGATCTCCATCATGCAGCAGTGTGACAGGTGGGAAGACAGCATGGCTTTCTTCAAACCATGTTTACAAATTCAGTTCAATCTAAACATCAGTTCAGCTGGCTCTGAAAGGTCATTTCTCATTCTGAGTATTGTTTCTGCTCATAGTCCTTATGTAGTAAAGTACTACGGCAGCTACTTCAAGAACACAGACCTGTGGATTGTCATGGAGTACTGTGGAGCTGGCTCTGTTTCTGACATCATAAGGCTGCGAAACAAAACGGTGCGTGCTTACTAAAAGTTTCAGTTGCGTGTGTGGCGGGTGTTTATCTCTTTCAATCATCTTTGTGATTTTTTAATTTATTTTTTTGTGGTTTTACTGTCACCCCAGCTGACAGAAGATGAGATTGCCACCATCTTGAAGTCAACACTGAAGGGTCTTGAATACCTTCACTTCATGAGAAAGATCCATCGTGACATCAAGGCAGGAAACATCCTTCTCAACACGGAGGGCCACGCCAAACTGGCAGACTTTGGAGTCGCAGGACAGTTAACGGTAGGACTGAGGCTAGATGTTTGCAACAAAAGCCAATTAATATAAATGTTGTACTGAGATGTGTTCTGAAACTACAAATAAGTTTTAGCTTGGTTATGCCAGGTCTACAACCAAACTTAACTGGAAGCAGTTTTATTTTTTTCTTTGATGTCTATAAACCAACCTTGTTCACTAAGATAATAATAGTATGAGTTTTTCTTCAAAAGGACACAATGGCTAAAAGAAACACTGTGATTGGTACACCGTTCTGGATGGCCCCAGAGGTGATCCAGGAGATTGGCTACAACTGTGTAGCAGACATCTGGTCCCTGGGCATCACATCCATAGAAATGGCAGAGGGCAAACCTCCCTATGCTGACATCCATCCTATGAGGGTGAGTATTATTAGTGTGTTTTTTAAGCGAGTGCTTGAATGCCGTTGTTTGCGTAAAGGTTTGAATTTGTAACAAACTTGACTTTTATTTTTGTTTATCCTGATTTCCTACAGGCCATCTTTATGATCCCCACCAACCCTCCTCCTACGTTCAGGAAACCGGAGCTTTGGTCAGATGAATTCACGGATTTTGTCAAGAAGTGTTTGGTGAAGAACCCCGAGCAGAGAGCAACTGCCACACAGCTCCTACAGGTTGGAGCAAGAACAGCTAAACATGTCTCATGCAGGCCTGATTGAAATGTATTTAAACAATATTCTAAAATAATATTGTTTTCTTAATGTGAAAACGCAGCATCCGTTCATCAACCATGCCAAGCCAGTCACAATCCTGAGAGATCTGATCACTGAAGCCATGGAGATGAAAGCCAAGAGGCAGCAGGAGCAGCAGAGAGAGCTGGAGGAGGACGACGACAACTCTGTAATTGCACAAGATGTCGCCTATGAATTTCCTGTAAAATGGACCATCTGATGGTGAGACGTTTGTTCTGCATGTGCGTGTTTTATACAGGAGGAGGAGACAGAGGTGGACTCCCACACCATGGTAAAGACGGGACAGGATGGTGCCGGGACCATGCGGGCCACCAGCACCATGAGCGACGGGGCGCAGACCATGATTGAGCACAGCACCATGCTGGAGTCTGACCTGGGCACTATGGTCATCAACAGTGATGATGAAAATGAGGAAGACGACCAAGGATCAATGAGAAGTGAGCACTCGTCTTCATTCAAAAACTTAACATTTAAAAACCAAATGGAGGGTTTAACTGATACCCCGTCTGAATAAATCAGTTTTCTTTCAGATAAACATAAGACTCATGCTTTAAAATACTGTAGTCCTAAACTCATTTTGTAAGCTGTTCTTCAGCGTTAATCTGTAGCTTTCTGTGTGTCAGCTGGCATACACGCAACAAAAAAATGATTAACATCAGTTTAACACTGGTTGATGATGATCAACTCAAGATTTAGGTTGGCTTGAACTGGAAAAGAACAAACTGGCATAGAGTTCCTAACAAAGAGGAAGAGTAAAAATATAACCCACCGTGCACTTATAAACACAGCTTGTGACTGCTGACACAACAAACACGCTCTCTGACACCAGTCTGTCTTATTATTTTTAGTTTTCACTTCACTATAATGTAGCTGTCTGTCTGCTGTGACCTTTTTGTTTTCCCGAGGCAAAACAAGCAAAGCTAACGGTGCAAAAAAGTAGCTTACATCTGCAACCGTTTCATTAGATGGTTTTAGGCGGCAGCTGCATTTAGATGCACGTCTGTAAATTTGTGCATATTAACACACTATCAAGCTGAACTTGGCACTTTAAGTTGGATTGTTTTATCAGCCAATAATTTGAAGGATTTCCTTTAAAACAAGAATAATTAAGTTGTAATAATTATTGGATTATCTCCATATCTTAAAAGGAATGTATTTTTGAAGGAGCCATTTTGTGCTGATATAAAGCATCATCTGATGAACAACATTTTATAATAGTTTGAGCAACTTTACTATGATTTTGTTTGTGTTTCTGTGTAGTATGATGGCTCTGAAATAAAAAAAGAAAGCAACAGAATGCATCAAATGTGCTGGTTGCTGCTTCTGTTCTTAAGCTCTTCCTGGAAGAGGCGTGGCAGTTTAAATTTAGAAACTTTGAGACGCTCAAACTGTGAGGTCAAATCGAACAAGGAAGCACGGTTCGAGTACTTTTTGAGAAATAGTCAAACAAACGTGTGTTGCTTTCAGTCAAAGTGCACACAAACAGAGCATTAAAAGACTTAAACGTCAAAATACTCACAGAAAAATACTTTTAGAAAATATAAAATGATCAAAGGCATAAAATAACAGGATTAAATAAAATTGCATGCCATTTGAAGATGATAAATTACATTATAAAAACAACATGAATGATAATTAGTGATCAGCCTGTTGAATGAAACTGTTCATTCTTCTGGCTCTTTTTATGATAACATCAAATTTAATACTATATGAAAGATCACTATCAAACAGCGCAACTGCTTTGTGCACATATGTCAAAGTCAAGGCCCGAGGGCCAGATGTGGCCCTCGTTGACATCTTATCTGGCCCCCAAGATGATATTTTAAACTAAAATACTTTTTTCACTTGATTTTTTTCAGTAATCTTTGATTATTATGTCGAAAGTGCAACAGAGAATGTCAAATGAGACCAATCAAACTTTTGTTGAGGAACCTGCCACCAAGACAAGATGTTTGGTATCTAACTTAAGTTAATGTAGATTCTGAAACTGGCCCTTAGTTTGAAAAAGGTTTTAATTTTGACCCCATTTTGTGAGTTTGCCTCAAAGCAAGAAGGTCCTGGGTTCAATCCCCGGTTTGGACTGGGATCTTCTGTGGGGTTTGCATGTCATTCTGATGAGGTTTTTCTGGGTACTCCAGTTTCCTCCCACTGGCTGGGACTTGCTTGATGAAATAAAGGATAATATATATAAAGCTAGAAAAATGCCAGTGTTTCTGTTAAAAATGTAAAAACTGTGTCGGGTAAGATGTCACATTAGCGCCTCTTCCTTCTTTGCAGGGCACGCCACCCCCCAGCAGCCCATTCGTCCGTCCTTCATGGATTATTTTGATAAGCAGGACTCCAACAAGGCAGCCCAGCAGCAGGAGAACTACAACCACAACCAGCCGAAGGAGCAGCCCGGCTACCACATCCAGTCTAAAAATGTCTTCCCTGACAACTGGAAGGTTCCTCAAGACGGAGACTTTGACTTTGTGAGTGTCTGAGTGGAAACTTTAGGCAGGAACAGTGTGCTGAGCGTTGAGTCATCCCTCTGATTCTTGTTTGTGTTTCCTCTCAGTTGAAGAATCTGGACTTCGAGGAGCTGCAGTTGCGCCTGAGCGCCTTGGATCCGATGATGGAGCGGGAGATCGAGGAGCTCCGGCAGCGCTACACTGCCAAAAGGCAGCCCATCCTGGACGCAATGGATGCCAAGAAGAGACGACAGCAGAACTTCTAGGTGTTGCACCTCTCCCGTTACCAGCATGGAACGTAACATCCCAGAGACTGGAAGGAGAATAAAAAGACCGCCATATTGTTGCTATTGGAAGCCTCGTGCTGTCCCAACTACTCACTGATCTCTGAATGAAGCTACACGCTTTCTTTCCTGGGTGGTGTTTTTTCAGCTCCAGGAAGTTTATTTTTCCTTCCTCTTGAAGTTCATTTCTAATGAGCGCTTCTCAGATTGTGGCCAAAAGGAGAAGCAGCTCAGTGGTCATTAGACGACTGAAAGTATCACAAAGAGTTTCCTGTTTTCTCAGCGAGGTGTCGCATCGTGCCGTGCGCACGCTGGGAGTTGACATCAGCACGTGAGGACGTCGATCCTCCAGCAGATCCAGCTGCAAAAACGCAGCGGATTTATTGAAGTGAACTTTTTTCCCCCCTTCCTCCTAAATGTAAATATATTACAGAGCCTAGTTTGGAAATAACCTGTGGAGGTTCATCCATGACCAAAGACAATCAAAATGATGTTGATGCTGAGAATGCCTTAAAATCTTTGAAGCCTAGTTTTCAAAATAAGCAATGTAAAAATAACAAACCAACCGAGACACCGGAGGTGTTTTTTTTTTTTTTTTCCCACACTTGAAGAGGAGGTCGAGGAGAAATGTCAACGCTGGGAATGTAAAAATGGACGTAAAATAATGTGGAGTGGTAAAGAGCGGCTCGCGTTTTCACCTTTCTGATCTTTTATTTATTTTCCACACTGATCTTACATGCACATCACAAAAATTAAAATATGAAAAAGTTCCTTTATTTGTCAGTGATTTTAGAAAGTGAAACATCTTTTATGAGCTTCATGGAGACACTGATTTCATTTTCCAGCAGGACTTGGCTCCTGCCCACACTGCCAAAAGTACCAAAAGCTGGCTGTGGAATATTCTACTTTTATGACTCTGAACTTGTTTGTTTTTTCATTATACTGTATTTGCAACTTAATACCGGTAATCAAAATGACAAGAAATAAAGGCTCGAACTATTTCACCCTATATAATAAAACTATGTAATATATATGTTTCACTTTCTGCGATGATCCTCAAAAAATGAACTTTTTCTCGTTCTGATTTTTGGGATGCACATGTAGAGTCTCGCCGGGTCACGTTCACTCGCTTCTCTTCATGCATTAAAAGTTTCGAGCCCAAGTTCAGAAGTTTTGGATTTAACTTTAAAGGGATTGCACAGAATTGTATTACCAAAAAAAAAAAATTCTTTATCTCTGCATGATTGTATTCTTAAAAATTATCCAACAACTGAAGGAAGAAAAAAAGTCTGTTCTTTGGTTGCTCTAATTTATGATCGACACTGTTTTTAACAAAAAGCAGACGACAACTCAGAACAGTTAGGTCTTATTTATATAAAACGGTTTTATTTGGTGATGAAAAGAGATGATGCAAAATGCCTATAAATTAAATTGCATCAGACGCACGTATAACTTTAATGACAGACCTAAATTGTTATTTTTGCTGCATTAAAAAGTTTCTTTGGTTCCCTTCAGCTTGTAGGTTTCAGCAATAACATGACAATTCTTTGTAGTCCTCAACATTTTAGCATTTTGATGTTAAAGCAATGAAGCTGTACTGCTTTGTTAAGGAACTGCCTCTATCAACACATGCAACGATCAGGAAATGAAAAATGCAGTGCATGTGGATTGTTTTTGCAAGATGTACAAACCTTTTCTGTTAGGGACCACTGAAACATTATTTACTGTAAAATGCATAACGTCATCGATTTCACAGTATAAAGAGGAATTTTTTTTTTTCTAATCATGAAACATCAAAAATACAGATCTGTATGGTTCAAAACTAGCTGTTAATTTATTAGACACTGCTGTGGCTTCACGTTAGTGTTTATTTGTGTTAATTATCTGAATGATTTAATCCCCGTCTTAATATCGAGCTCTTACAGTTTCTATACAGGTTTCTATTATATATAAGAATACTTTTTTTTTAATAAACAGACTTGTTACAATGTCTGTTTTTGTTTTTTTGTTTTTTTCCTGACGGAAAGTGAAGTTATGCAGATCAAATCTGGTTTTATAACATCAGAACCTCAGGCAGGATTATTATCACATTATGCTGTTTAATACAGTTTATTTGTTAAATGTGTTGCTTATTCTTTTAGTGACACTAAATATGTGGCTGACACATTTTGCTGAACAGATCTGTTGATTTCTGTCTTTAGACTATGCATGGTTTCTTTTTAGTGTAATGTTCTAGTACCTGCACAGAAAATAAAACTTCATATAGGAAATTGATTTTGTTTTGCTTTTCATAAAAAACTTTGTGTGTGTGATGATGTGGAGGTGCCAACATCTAATATTTAATTCAGAATACAGTATAACACAAATCACAGATCAAAAGTTTAAATTTAGAGAATGTATCATTTTAGAGAGCGAGGTGCAATAAGCTGTTGATGAGAACTC
>JARVGV010000630.1:17695174-17708807 GCA_031762435.1 Hypsolebias longignatus | reverse complement strand
ACAGAAGCCATTTATTTGTCCTTCTGATATATATATATATATATATATATATATCTCTCAGAAGGACAAATAAATGGCTTCTGTCCAACATCTGCTGAAAGGCCATATAATGCACAGTGTGACATCAGAGCCTGCTGGATTAGCTGCTGAGGCTTGTTTATTAAAGTGAAAACAGTCATATCCACTCCAGCACAAGGACAAAGTGACAAAGTGCTGCGTACAGAGTGGACAGCGGGTGTGAGACAGATTAATGTCTTATCTATCAGGAAGGTGGATTAGGAATGAGACTGACACACAGAAACTATGACTGTGCTCAAACCTCTTAGAAACACCTGTTTAACCCTCCAGTCACGCCTCAGAACGAGCTGCAGAACCCTAAACATCTCCACTGTACATTGTAGACCAAACTACGTTCACAGCTGCAGCAAAACTATTTTAGACTGACAGGAAAAGCTTTAATGTATCGGCGTATTTAGCTTACTTTATGATGGATTTTAGGATCATGGTACAATATTTACCAGCTCAACTCAACCATGTTTTTATATCTGAACTGTGAATTACTCAGCTGGAATTAATGCACAACGAAATGCATTTTCATTAAAACCAGACGAAAGATTAAAACAAAACAAGAAATTTGAATGTGGTCTCCAAAGTCTTGGAACATCTTCATGATTGGAACCCAAAAGTCCTGCTGTAAAAGATCTCATGCTATCCACCCCCCCCCACTGCCCCAGCTAGTCAGAGCTATGAAACGTAAACCTATTGATTTATGTCAATATACTGTATATATAAATAATCAGTTATTTGGACATACAGGTTTCTGTTTGTATTAGAAAATACTGTATAGCATTTATTAGCATAGAAATTGTTTGAATTCACAATTTTTTTTTTTAGTTCTTGGAAAATTATCCAGTTCAACCTTTTTTTTCCTTACAATTAAAGTTTATGCCATGAAATCTTCTGAGATGAGTAGAATCCATCACTGTGCAAACATACTTATAATTTTATCTGATGTTGGCAGGAGAGTCAGTGTGTTGTTGGAGTGATAAATGAAGGGCTCACCGTGGTGTCATTCGTGGTGACATAAACCAGAACTTCGGTGGTGCCTCTGCCGCTCACATATCTGTAGCAGTTCCACACGCAGCCAATCAGATAGGCCTGTTAATAAAACAAAGAGGAACACACAATGAGACACTTGTCTGCACGTTTGATTTCTACTGATGGTACTTCTTGTGAGTCAGCTGTATGAAGAAGTTTTCTCAAGCGTTTTACCAGAAGCAACTTAACAGGCATCTCTTGCTTCACTGCAGGTTGGTTTCTGACTTGACAAAACAAAAGATTTGTTTAGTGTGTGTGTGTGTGTGCTGCCTGCTGAGTTGGTGCCTCTGCCAGCAGTGGGAGCAGAGTGCTGGCCAATCACTTTACCATCTGCTGAGTTGACCTCTTTCTCTGCGCAGCACTGGTGTTAAGGTCAACTCAACCAACGTGGTTCATTTTGCTCACGTTTGAAATGCTAATGACATGAGCTAGCTTTGATCTCTAGTTTTTTTTTTTTTTTTACTTTCTTCAACCTATACTTCTAAACAAGGTTTAAATACCATTTTTGTCTTCTTTCAGTGCTTGATTTTTATTCAGATGTAAAACATTTCTCAGCTGCAGTTCAGATCCAAGGACGCAGTACACATCAACACCAAATGAGCATTTTCTGTCTGTATTTCTTTTACATTTCTGACTCTGCCTGATCTTATTCCATCTCATTTTATTTAAACCATCTTATTTCATCCACTGCTCTCCTTTCCTATTTGTCTACGCAGTCAAGGGAAGGATGTTAGCTTCAGCAGGTGTTTGCTCATCCTGACCACTGAAGAAGGAAATTTACCATCTGGCTCTTTCTTACAATGGCCCTCTTGTACAAAAAAAAAAAAAAAAAACCAGATGCCAGCATGTTATTCAGTGCATGCAGCTTGTCAAGTAAAAATAGGCTTTACTGATCTTTTTGGGGCCAACAACATAAATATAAACTCAAATGCAGAATTTTGGAGCAACAACCCTAAAAACTAAACCAAGACATGCTGGTTTTTTTACTCTTCAAAGTGGAGGTTCTTACCATTGGCTACCTCCGGTCACAAAACTTTGGATCTGTGCCAAGAACATTTCTAATCTCGGCTTAGAGGAGAAACAACTTGATTTGATTGTACAGATGACTGCAACTTTATGCCCCATCTCACCCAGAGAGCCGTCCATGCATGGAAGGAGAATGAGTTTGACAGGAGTTAAGTTTTCCTGACGTCTCTGACCTTCTGCTCTCTCAGTGCGTGACCATCTCACCAGGACCAGCCATAATGAGAACCTCCACACGGATAGTCATTATAAATGCCATATGTTTCATTCTTTTAGTGGGGAAAATAAACTGCCTTAATTACATGCTTTATTTGGAAAAGATTTATCATTAATACTTAGTACTTTTTTATTAGCGATGCACGATAGTATCGGCATGTTATCAGTATCGTCCGATATTAGCGATAGTTAAATATCGGACATGGGCCAGTCCAAAAATAACTCACAGATATAAAAGGTGCTGTTTTAAGTTAAGAGGTTGAGTTCAGATTTGTGAAAATTTACAAATTTGCACAGTTTGAGTGTTGTCATTGTGTTAGAGAGAGTAAATGTCATGAATAAATTTGACTTTAAACAAAATCCAAGTTGAAGTGTTACATCATTTTCAGCCCCTTTTTGGCATATGCATCTGGTAACACGCCAAATTGACACAGACCATGCAGAATAATGTATTTTAATTCCACAGCAGATAAAGCTATGTGGTCTCTGTAAGTAGGTCTTGGAAAAAAAAAAAAAAAACTTTTTTATTGGTATCAGTTATCAGCCAAATAAGTTTTAACATATTGGCATATTGGATATTGGCCAAAAATCCAATATCGTACTTTTTATGCACGGTATATGTAGTACTATTTTTCAAATAGTTTTTAGTGGAAGTTTTAAGCCACGCCAAAACCAGGCTAAACTTGGGAGACAAATGAGGACAGAGATGCAACAGTTTTACCTTGAAGGAGAGGATGCAGCCGATGAAGAGGAGGACCGCAAAGACTAGGCACATGTTGTTGGTGGACATGATGTCCTCTTTGTATGGGAATGTCCCTGGCTAGAACAGAAAAAAATAAAAAAGGTAATGAAGGCTCTATAAATATTGTAAATCAGAACAAAAGAGGTTATTTTTAAATCAGCCACTGATTAAAACTTTTATTAATTATTATTAGACCTTTATTTAAAACAGGTTAGTTCCCATTGAGCCTCGATGACTCATTTACAAGAGAGACCTGTTACATACAACATACAGGCAGATGAGAAAAAGAGAACACGATGATGGAGGAAGCCCTAAAAAAACCTCATGTCTCACACCATGTCCTGGCTGGGAAACAGTATAAAAGATGCAAGAAAAGACCTTGCAACATAAACAACAACATACAATGACATCATAATACCTTTATGCATGGAGGTCAACAAAGGCAGTGAGTTGTTCATGGGCAATCCAGAAAGTTCCAAAGTTCTGATAAGATGGTACAGTGTCTATCAGCATCATAATTCTGATAAGGCCACAGATGTCCTTGGGGCTGGGGGGGTGTTCTAGTTTATGTATCCTCCAGGAGCAATGTGAGATAAGTTGGCCTGTCCAAGGCCGGCAGGGAGGCCTGATTCAGATGAATCATTGTTTGGGCCACCAGACTGTGTTTTCTGTCTGCCTTCAAGTTCTGCTGGAGCTTGACCCCTCAATCTGCAACACTAAAGGAGGCCTCAGTGGACCTCAAATCTATTTGACTATAAGATTTTTTTCCTCATACCTGGGTGGCCTGGTTTCAATAACAGATGCTTCACTGAGGCACTAAATCGTGTCAAGCAGTCTTCTGCAACAGTGAGCCCACTCTTGATTTATTTAACGTAAAGAATGGTGCCATTTTGTCTTGTATAAAAAAAAAGAATCCCAAACATCACTATGATTCAGATTAGGTGTTTAAGTGGGAATGAAATGGTCCTCACCAGCTGCTGGATGTAGTCCTGCACCGTGTTGGGATAAACCACCACGCTTATAGCAACCAGCGTGTTCAGGGCAAAGTCGAAGATTTGGTAGCAGAAGAATGGAATGATCCAAGCGGCGTGTTGCTACGAACGGGAGAGATTAGGATTAGATGAGAAATAAATAAAATGATCATGTCCAGATGTGAGTTTCGGTCTAATTAGTTTTGAGTGTTTACCATGTAAGCACCATAAGTCGCCATGCCACATATAAGAATCATGAGCAATGATATGGCCGTCGCTATGCAGATATCTGTCAAAAACAAACATAAATAAATAAGTAAATAAAACACAAAGTTTAGAAGAGAAGAAGACAGATTCATATTTGATTAGACATTTTGTGTCCACTCATATAATCTTATATTTTTGGGGGACGAGGTTTGTGGTCATTGATAATCACATTTCCTAATCAGGACAAAAAAAAACATATACATAAAGTAACATTTATGAAAAATTGACCTGAAACTTGAAAATTCTTGCAGTTATGGCTATTAAACTGAATAAGAAAACCACTTTGTCGTCCATTACACAGAAACCTTTTATTTTTTGTTGCTTCTTGGAGATCAAACAAATCAAGTGTTTAATACTTTAAGACAATTTAAATTCAGAACATTTACATTTAAAACATATATAATTTAGTATGCTGTAAACAAACTATTGTTTTGAAGCTTTTATCCTCACCCAGTAGGTGATTTTATTTTGACGGCAGAAGAGCAAATAAAATAATTAAATTAAAAAAACTGAATTAAAGGGCAGCTATCCAAATGCATACCTCTCTTTCTTATTTTACTCTTTTTAAACCAATATTTCCACAAACAGCTATTGTGTTGTCTTGAGGAATACAAATATTTAAAATAATATTTCCAGTAGAAGAATATTATTAGTGGTAAATCAACTACACAAGTCTTAGCATTAGTTTTTGTACAAAATGCCCCTTTAATTATTGTTTGTTTGTTTATTTCATTTGTTTCATATCGGTTAAAAAGAATACATATTCAAGAAAAAATATACAAAACATAAATACAGTACCTATAAAATGAAAGGCAGCAGCAGAAGAAGAAAATTCTTATCATTTCTGCCCCTTCTTAACAGAATCAATTCAATAACAATCAATTTAAACAACATAATACCATAAAACACAAAAACTTTGCAATTTGTCATTATAATTCAGAACCTTAAATATATTTCATCAACTATTCAAGTAGAGCCCTATATATAATCAATATTTACTAACTTAATTATAAAACCTACAGGCTTGAAGACCTAAATTATAAATACAGATGTAATAAAAGTTGATGTTATTTGTGATGGCCAGCTCAAATGATGGAGATAAATATGACAGTAGACGTCCAACTCCACAGCAGAAGTAATCTCACCATTTCTAGCATGCATGAACCGAAGATAAATGACGTTTGCAAGAGGTGCTAAATTTGACTAAACCTCTCGTCTCACTGATGAGACACTCACTGTCAGAAGCGCTCAACAGAGCCACAAAGACTGAGAAGATGTGACGTAAAAAGGTAGGACATCCAAGAGTATGCTGCTGTTGTTGTCAGGATCAGGACATGATTTGCATGACGATAACAGAAAACCCAACATTTTATAACCTGTACACCTTCCTGTCATTTTAACACAGATTTTTTTTTATTTATTTGTGTTCAAACAAAAATAAACAAGAAATAGTTTTACAAAGGCAAACAGCGTTTGACTGATGCAGCACGAGTATAAACGCCACATTAGGCGGAGAGTGAGTCAACATGGCCGTTTTAATCCGAGAATTAGAGCGGTCATTTTTAATCAGCTGCCAGTGACGGTGTCTGAAGTCCAGGGGCGACTGTGACGATGATAGCTGCCGTAGGGGGGAGCGCTGAAAATACTCATGCGCTCGGATTTGTTCTCCATGCTGCTTAGCTTACTCAGCTGCGTCTGAGCTGAGGGCAGCGTTTTCAGAAAACGAGACGTGTCGGGCACAAAAGAGAAGTGACTGTACAGCTGCAGAAACATGTGGGTGAACACAGCACGCATACGGCACCTAATTTCTCAGGCAGGACCTTGAGATATATTCAAATTAGAGTCGAGTCTGTAAATCTCTGACCTGCTGATGCCAAATACATCCGTTTTTAGATTTCTCCAAGTTTAAATGACGGCACAGACAATGTTTTTATTTATTTATAGAGAATATGTCAGTGTTTGTAATAAAACATAAAAAATAAAAAAAACATTTTCTCTAAAAAGGCAGCAGGTTCCAGGACTCTCTCATTTTAAATCTACAAAAAAAGTGCCAACAGCTTACTGGACAAATAAAATCCAATGGAAAAAATGAAAGTTTATTCCAGTTATCAAACAGATTACCGCTCAACCTTCTCATCTTTAAGACAATAGGACAATTTTCTCAAAAGACTTCCAAATTTTAAAGCATTTGCAGCAGTTTCAAACTCAAAATTGTGGGAAAAATACAACTAGTTGTGCTAGATGCTAAATCATTTATTCATTTCATTGTAGCTGCAGGCGTGGCGAATTACAGCTTAATAATTCTAACAATTTAACTATTAAATCTTTAATTTATTTATAGTCTCACAGAGTACGCTGGACTTGAACACATGACTAAGAAACAAAAACAAACATGTTAACATTCATCAAACAGTAAAGTGATCAGTTCACAATCTGAAAGAGATGTACGTTTTCCTTTAGCGGCTTCTTATACTTCTTTTGTTCCTCTAACTTTATATTCAACACCGTACAAAGAGTTAGTTTTAGATTTTTCTTGCTCAGTAAATCTTTCTACGCAGATGAGCTGTTATTAATGTAAATTATCTGACAGCATGGTGCGTTCAAAGACCAGGAAAAAAAGCATCTGAATTTTGAGAGCCAGCTCAGCTAAACAGTCTACTATAAGTTCACCTCATTTACAAGCTCTTATTCTTATTTTGTTCCAGTAACACAACAAAGATGTTGCTGCATGGCGTAAATTTTAAAACCTCAGCACGCGTCAGTCTTACTTGCATCGTCCATGACGTCGATGTCCGTGCCCAGCTCGGAGCTGGTGAGGTGGTAGCGGTACTGAACCGGGTCATAGAGAGCTGACAACAAGATGAGCAGGACCACTGAGTTGATTATCTAAGGGGAGGAAGAAAATCTGTATCAATATTTAATTCCATCCTCAAGAAAATTAGTTTGCCGTCAGGAAAAAGGCAGTTTTTTAACAAAGCATTTTAAAACTTTTAATATGGTTTAAAAACCACTCCTTGGACTCAAACTGAAGTGGGTTTACAAGTAAAGAATACAGTAACTACAAAAAGGTTTAGAAATGTGTTTTTCTTAAATTTGTAATTTAACAATGAATAACCTGAAGGAAGAAATGTACAATGAGGCATTGACTGGAGGAAATCTAAAATTGTACATTGTATAAATGTAATAAAGGAACAAAACTCTAACTGTAAAATCTGTATTTTTTTCCCCATTGTATTGCTTTGTTTTATTTATTTATTTTTAAAAAGGAAATGGGTTTTTTGGCCAACAAAAATGATCAAAATATTACAGCCTAAAATGAAACTTTGACAATTTTTTTTCACTTGTCTTCATACATGAACATGTTGCCTGTTGACTCGATGTTAAAAAGTCATATTTTCCTGATAAAAAAACAAAACAAAAAAAAAAATAGCACAAGGCATCTCGCAGCAAAATATACTAATTTCCATTTTCACTTTCTGCAAGCTGGAACTCTATTGCTGTATGAACCAAAAGTGAACATTCTGGTTACTATGTTTATCTTTAATATAACGTGAGAGACTTTGGGGAATTTAGATTTTTATTTTCTAGAAAAACAATAACAGAGTCAGAACACCCATGTTGTATTCAAACACTGATTTATTTTTTCTTTATTTATCCAGAACTTCCTACTTTTCCAGGCTGTATCCTTGTGGATTGTGTTCAGTGGCTTATGTTTTATCAGCTTTAACAAAAGTTGGACTGCACCCTCCGCGTTGGGGTTGAGATTCTGCCTCAAGTGAAGGAGTTTAAATATTTCTGGGTTCATTTCATCAGTGAAGGAAGAATTGGTTTAAGAACTTCAGAAGATTAGTGTAGCTTCCGCAATACTGTGGACACTGTGCCAGTCCGCTGTTGTGAAGGGGGAGCTGAGAAAGAATCCTTTCTGTGCATGTCCAACTGGGGTGAGACCCCAGAGAAAACCCTGGAGAGACTAAACCTCCTGGCTGGCCTAGGAAATCCTTGAAGTGCTCCCAGAAAGCTGGAAGATGGCTGCAAAAAAAAAAAAAAAGATGTCTGGACATCCCTGCTGAAACTGCTGCCTCTGTGACCGGACTCCGAAACAAGCGGAAGTTTATTGACTGAGATGGATGAAAAAACAACTAACGTTCTCTTTTTAATCGAATAATGCATTAATATAATTGTGTTCCCCTCACCTTTAGGCAACTTTAAGTACAAAACAACAACCAGTACAGTATTAACATTTTGACCTTTAAATTTACCCAGCCCAACAGCATATGTTCAAAATGCTTCATGTAAAACCCAAACACATATGGATTGGTTTTCTAATATTTCTCCTTTAAAGCCTTCAGATATTATGTAATGTGTTTCTTTTAAGAAACAAAAAGTTCATCTAATGACCAGGTCGTGCTCTGGCTTGCAGAATTAGAAAAATAACTGCTCGTAAATCTTAATGGTCGGTTTAATGTTTCACAGGACAGCAGGGCTGATTAATTTAAATGTAGGGTTAAAGGTCAAAAAGGACAAAAAAAAAAGGTGTGGGGTTACTGAACTACGAGCAAATGTTGGACAAATTTAACACAATTAGAAAATGTAACTAATTTGGCATCTTAATATTATGTTTAAATAATTATAACTAACTTTAAATTGGAATAAACTTGCTTGTTTTTTTTTTAAGAGTATATTTCTTTGGCCTTGAGTCAAGTCTTGAAAGTAAAATGTTGCTGAATATTAAGCTAACAGGATGTCGACGGCATCCGAAAAGCAGGTGCAGTCAGCAGCAATCTCTCTGAAACTCAATGTTAATTAGTATTTACGGAATATTTGCACACACTTACACTTGTTTCTTCATATTTGAAGGGTAACGTGGGCTGAAAGAGCGGACTCACCGTGTACCATACCCCCAGAATAATGGTGCCCGTCCGTACGTGGCAGCAAAGGCAGCAGCTCGTCGAGTACCACCGGTCCCACGGAGAAATCATCTTTCAACCCACGCTAAAAACAAAGACAGGTCACTTCATGAAGACGGTGGTTAGGCTTGTGGTGATTACTCGACGTTTAGAATGTCTGAAGTAGACGAAGAGTCGGTGCCGTATCCACTTTGTGTTGAGTCCTGGGAGGCGCGCACCGGGGATAGCCGTTAATCGGTATTATTACGAGTTGCCAGATAGGACATTACGAAATGTCATACCGTCGCTTTAGGACGGTCGCTTTTTGACAATGTGACGAGTGAGAATTTAAGGCGCACTCTCGCGTTGCAATGGGATCGGGGCGGGGGGGGGGTTGTGTGTGTGTGAGTGTGCGCGTAAATAAATAAATAAATAAATAAATCTGGTGCGCGGAAATGCAAAACTATCGCATAAACAGCGCATAAACATTATGATGGTTATACTCCTGGCAACACCGTGATTAACATCTGTCACGTGACGATTTAACGTTTATTTCCCCGTAACTAAAATTAGAGCGACTAATCATCATGAGAGTAAGAATGAATTTGATAGGTTGAAAATACTGTACTGTAAAATAATTTAGTTAAAAAAAATACAAAATAAAAATATTCAGACTTTCTGAATGTGATTTTTGTACTCAGCTTTTTTGTTCATTTTCAATCTGAGCATTTTCAGAGCAATCATTTTTTTTGTTTGATAAATCCCTCTGACCCCTAAAAGCTAAACTCAAGGGATGAGCCAGCATTGTGTTGTCAGATAAGACAATTTAGCATACAACCAATTATATACAACACAATTTCTTCCATTCCTTAATTTAAAATGCAAAAAAAAATAAATAAATAATAATAATAATAATAATAATGCCGACATGGTTTAACAAATAGATAGGTGATTCTTTAAAGAAATACAGTAGTTAAGAGATTGTCATAGATCAGAGCAGGTCCTGAGTCAGGTCCTTGTATGACCTTTTCCCTCCTATTTCTTAATATGATTCAAATACTGAGTAGTACTCTTTTTCTTTTTTTGTCCACTTTCCCCATTTTAATCAAAATTTAAAGATAAATCTTAAAATATTGGTCAAGATCGCTAACAAAAGATTACAAAGACATCAGGAGAGGAAGCCAAAAAAATTGTGGTTTTGAAACTTTTGCTCACTACTGTAAATGTAATTAAAATACAATTCACATGCACACACACAAAAACACGTTTGCATAAGAAATGTTAATAGTTAATTCAATATAATAATAATTGAATAATAATAACTCAAACTCCACAACTTTTAATAAAGAGAATGATTCTCTGTTTAAAGAAATGCAAAATACAACTTTTTAAATTGCCACAAGATGAAAAAAATGAATGTGCATCAAAGATAATAGCATGAAGCAAAATCTGAAAACATTCCTGTAAATAACAACAAACTGAGAAAACAAACTTTGTATTCCTGTAAATGTTTCCAGTAAACACATTTAAGCACCTAAATTTAACAAAACAGTGAAAATACTTGACACATACTTGATACATTACTTCTCGCAATGTAAAAACTATTTCTACACATTGTTAATTTTGTTTATTAGACAGCAGAGAGCATTATGGATGAATATCTACTCCTTATAAGTCTCTAGGTTGATGCAACCTTCAAATTCTGAAAGATTAAATGGAGCATCCAGTTTACAAACTCAAAGAGCATTCAACCAAATGAAGACAATCAACAGGTTAACATGCTTGACGCCTCATAAACCACCCATATTTCTAAACTTCAAAAGATGTGTGTGTTTACACTGTTTGTACAAGGAACAGACTTCATTTCATGTCAGTCTCTTTCTCTGAGTGAACGTTCAAGCCTGACAGATGGGCCATCAGTAAACACAGCTCTGGTGGGTGGACTGCGTCACAGTCGGACTGAGGATTTTCCCGTCCTGGATTGACACGATGGCTTCCTGTGAAATGTTGAAGCAGATGACAAATCAAAATAGAACAGAAATGTTTTAATATGTGACGAGTAGCACATTTAAGGATAAGTAGAATAGTTTTAGGATGTTTTTGTTATTCTGTTGCAAAGTACTGGCTTTTAGAGACAGAGTTCCCCCTTTTTTATTGCATTAGACATTTTTAAAGCAAGTCCTTGCCACATCCATTAGTGACCCTGCACTATTATATCTACCTTTTCTACAGTGGGTGGAGGAAAAGTACAACCCCTCCAGCACGGATGAGCAGAAAACAACCTACTGCTGAAACTCAGTTTGAATTAGATTGAGATTAAAAGCTGGTAAATCTGAAATGAACTGAGAGATAAAGGATGAGAGATGAGCTGAAGGAGGTCAGGCTGTGTGAGGACTGCTTCAACACACTGACTGATGAGGCAACAGTTTGACCTGGGGAGGGGAGCCAAACCTCCTCTGCTCAGACATGGCTCCTGACACAGATTTGCTCTACAGCATCCGGTAAATCCACCGAGGCGTTATGGTGGCTCTGGGATCCGTTTGGCAACAAGACAGGAATACCAGTGGGCAGAGAGAAAAGTACCACCCAATGGAAGAAATCCAGCTAAAATGTAACAGGATGCAAGAAATATTTATATTTTTCTCAATTAGGAGCATCCCGGCAACATTTTACAACATAAGAGTTTAATTAAGCCAAATTAAAATAGCATAAATGAGACAACATTAAAGTGTGTGGGGGGAATAAACATCTTTACTTGATTTTTTTACACTGTTTTTTTTTTTTTATTTTTTTTTTCCTGGCATGGAAATGCTTCGACCTGATCGATTCAAAAACTGCACTAAAGTACCTCACACTTGAGGACACACCTGAGCCTGCGGGGGCAGTTTGTGTCAGGAGCAACAATCAGATGTTCTCTTTTCAGAATCAGAATAATTATCATTGCACCGTGGTACAGTACAGTGATATTGTTTGTACAGTCGTCTGAAAGATGGACGCAGTGCACGTTGGTGCTGCTCCTAAGATTGCAGCCCCTTATTCTTTAGATAGAAAAGAGGAAAAGATAGTGGGATTACAAAAAAAGATCTCTTCACAACTCGTCCTTATCAGGACACGATTTAAGACATCAAAAAAGCCACCAGCAAGCACATTTATAAACACATTACATTATGTATTTGACAGCAAGGCGGTGAGATTTGTCCATGAAGCACTTCCAGATAGCACCATAGTCCTGATGAGATGTTGGTGTCAGCCGGTACAGCTTTGATAAGCGTTCACAGAAGTTCTCGGGGGGTGGGGGTAGATAGTTTACACATACAGTACCCCAGGAGAAATGTGTTAACTTGGCCTGCTTCAAGGCCAAACGGAGTCAGATTCAGATAAGCCACGCTTGTTGATTGTTTCAGGCAAACTGTTATTTCTCATGAGCTTTGAGGTCTGTTAGTGCTTTTGATGATTCAAAATGGCAGATTTATGAGCATTCCACTGGTCTGTGATTATTAGTTCCCTCCAAGGGCGGCTGTGGCTGAGTGGTTAGAGCAGTCGTCCTCCAATGCGAGAGTTGGGGGTTCGAATCCACCAGCAGTCACATGCCGAAGTGTCCCTGGGCAAGACACCGAACCCCTCATTGCCTCCGATGTGTGTCCCATCGGTGTACGAATGTGATAAAGCTCTGATTAGTCTCTTTAGAATGATTTGTAGCTTAGTAGAGATCTAATAGTGCTGTATGAATGGGTAAATGAGGACACAGACTGTAGAGCTTTGAGCATCTTGATAAGATAGAAAGGCGCTATAACTGTATAAGTACAGTCCATTTACCATTCCAAGGTCGTCCTCAACATGCTGGCGAGCCCCAGAAGCCGCAAGTGGCCTACGATTCTTACAAATCGCTTCCATCTTACGGTTGAGCTCGTAAATCAGGTGAATTTGAGTGCTCGAAGCACGAACCAAACCTTCACATACGCTCGGCAGCTCTGCCACAGCCAAAAGTGCTGCCGCTGTCTTCTTTAATAGCTGATGACATTAGGTCAAATCAGAAACCTTGAAATTTCAGAATTTAACACAATATTGTTGTATTTTTTACCTAAATCTCAATATTTGATACGTAGTCTACAAACTGGAAAATATGACAATTTGAGTAACTCAAGAATCCTTGAAGGAACAACACAGATGGATGGCATAGATGTGATGATGGATATGAATTTATTAATAAGCTGTTCTCAAAGTGAGTATAAAGTGGGAACGGACTCTAAAATACCTGTTAAGAGCAGGAAAACTAACAAAACAATAAAAAACAAGTAAAACAATATTAGTGATTTTTGTCAGTTCATTTTAGCTAAGCATCTGATTTTCTTTGGAAACCTGAGGGAGATTGGAGACTGTAAGGTTGTGGCAGGGGAGAGCGTGGCCAGACAGCATCGGATGGTTGTGTG
>JARVGV010000630.1:17684799-17695074 GCA_031762435.1 Hypsolebias longignatus | reverse complement strand
TAGTTGGAGTGAGGACAGAGGATGCAGAGGACAGAGTGAGGTGGAGGAGGATGACTCGCTGTGGCGACCCCTGAAAAAGGAAAAGCCGAAAGAAGAAGAAGAAGAAGAAGCCCTAAAAAACAACAATTCTTACAAATCCTTTTTAAAACTAATTTTAATCTGTTAAAATTCAGTGTGAAGAAAAAAAACTTCACAGCAGTCATTTTTATGCCCTAATAAAATTGTGAACAAAAACATTTTTGAGACGTGTATAAATACATTAAATCGTTTTATTCATCAGTAAAAAGTGAACAAAAGAGCACCTGAAGCTATAGTGAAACATCACTTTGAAAAAAAAAAAAAAAAAATCACAATTCTCACTCCCAGCTGATTTGACACCCTAAAACTTTGCGACAAGGGCTGTTAAAATATTCAGATTCTCTAAGACCAAGTACAGATAAAGCAGAAAGATTTGTCTTTTATGTACAGACTTATTATCAACAAAGTCATGCAAAATTAAATAAATTCTGGCATCAAAACTTACAACTGGATGGACTTTCTGTTTAACTACAGGTTAAGGCAACAGAAATAAATTCCTTTCACCAACATCATAGTCAGGAAAAAACCTAAAAAATAATTAGGTTTCATATTATACAAAAAGGACGTAAAAACAATTCATTTACAATAAAAATAACTTGTTACAGCTTTTTTTGCACAGTGCAGATACAAAACTGGAAAAAGCCCTTACGATCTTGTACATACATGGCTTTTCCTAACACAAAACTAAAAAAACAAACAATAAAGAAGAGCATCCAGAGTGCAGAAGACACCATTGAAAGTTAACACACACTCTGATTAGATCACACAGAAATAGCTGTAGTAAGAATGATGATTAAAAACAGAACTACAACAATTAATTTTACTTTTTTTGATCATGTAATCCCACAAAAATCAAGATTCGGATTAAAGTGTCCCCTGGTGGTTTACATTAGTTACTGCAGTCATAAAGTGTTCAAATATGTACCGGTATACAAGTTTCTACCTAAAAAAATGAATTTATTATATTTTCAAAATATATTTTTTTAGCAACTATAAGGAAAATACAAATGAACTGTTAGATGCTGAAAAGGGGGTTTAGCCTTTATCTGAGGAATTTAGTTTTTTTTTTCTCCATTGAAACTGACTCCGGTCACAGCTGGCATTCTGAAATTACACAACAAAGCGGCTGCTCTGATTTAATGGAGCGTCATATAGCAGAATATATGCACTGTGTGTTGACGGAGTAATATTTTGACATGTTGATGTCATTCGAAAAAGATTTTGATGCTGAAAAACTAAAAAAGTGTGTTTCTTAGCTTTGGTGGTCACACGTGAGGTGTATCGTGGGCTCTTCCTGCAGAAACAAAGACGCACACACAAAGCTGTCCTTCCTTCAAAAACAATTTTCTGACTAACAAGACATTATATTAAACAATACTTATATATTATTCTCAATTTAATCTTTGTTGCGACAAATAACATGCTTCATCGTCATTCATCAAATATAATGGCTCCATGAGAAGTGTCACTTCATATTTATTACAGAAACTGAGACATTTTGGAGTCCGTTAGTGACGTGAGTTTGCTGTGATAAATTTGAACAAAACTCAAGCCTATCCTTTCACTTTCTGAGCATTTCAGTACTTCATAAATAAGATAGCAGGACAGCAAACAAATCAAAGTGCATCAGAGCTCAAAAAGGGGAAAATTGTTCACAACAAAAAATACAAATAAAAACAGTTTTATCATTTGGGGTTAACAGATAAACATTCTTCTAGAATGGGGAAAAACAAAAACATTTTTGGAGCTATTAAGACTTATACCTCAATAAAAAAAAAATCATTTCTCCGCTGTGGTTGCAGTGCGGCATATAGTGCAAAATTTGTTCTATGTCCAGTCCATAGGACCACATGTCTTTCCTATACAGTGTTTATCAAAGCAGCTCGCTTTCATTCTGTCGCTGTAACGGAGGAAATTTGATGCACCGCACACAGAAGCGGTACCTGGTGATTATTGCTCAGGCTAACTTTTAAACAATCATTTGCATATGCTTTGTGTAAACTTGGAAAGTCAACTCAAGTTTCCCTTCTAACCTTTTTCTTCTGAGAGGGTTTCAGAGGCTCCACAGACTTCTCAGACTTCTCTGTGAATAGAATAAGAGGCAGACAAACTGTCACTCTGAGAACACAAACGATATGTTCTGCTTGAACTTCTGGCCTTGTGCGCCTCGCTGCGGCTGAACTCATGAGACTCACTCTGAGAGGACGGTATGCTGGTGCTTTTTAAATGTGAGGGACGCGCAGGAAGCTCTTGAGTTGTAGTTGCTGCGCTGACTGTGGGAGCTTGGCTCTGTGTCTGTGATGCAACAAACACAGGAAGGTTTCAGGTTACAAGCACAAGTTAGCAGGATTCAAAAACATTCATCGTAAAAACCTCATGTTTGTTTCTTGCCTGAGAATCCAAAGTGGGCTCCTCTTCTGCTCTCTTCTTCTTCTTCCTCTTTTTAGATTTAGCTGCTCCCCCAGAGGGATCCTCCGAGTCCTTCTCATCATCCGATACCTGAAATAAAACAACAATAAAACATTTAGGTTAATATTTATATAGCATATTATACATTTTTATAGCAGGAAATACTAAAAAATGAAAAAAAAAAAAAAACGGAGACTAAAGTCATAACGAGATGAGCTCTACATGCACAGTTTAAATGTTACAATCATAATGAACCTTGATGAGGGCAGGAGGCTGCTTTGACAGAGAAGCTGCTGGCATCAGCACAGGCGGTTCCTCATAGTTTCCCCAGTGCTCAACTGGGGCACTCCAGTCAGAGGAGGGATCTGATGCTGCCATCCCATCTATATATCAAACAGTTGAGGGTAAGTGAGAAAAAAGATCTGAACAGATTCCCAAATAAACACCTATGAGTCTGTGATGACTACTTACTGAATCCTGACCATTCATCATCAACATCAGGGCGGTTCGTCCACTGCAGCTCTGATGATTTTGAGAACGACTCTGAGAAAGACAATAAGTAAACACTATATTTTTCGGCCAATAAGGCACACCAGATTATAAGGCGCATTAAGCAAAACAAAACAGTCAGATAAGTCAAACTTTATTCGACTCATTCACAATAACCACATAAAATCAGTTTGAGGTCAGTAAGCAGAACCAGAATTAATACATAAGGCTCACTGTAGATTTTTGAGAAATTTAAAGGATTATAAGTGCGCCTTATAGTCTGAAAAATACGGTAATAAGATGTTTTTAAAATGACATATCCAGGAAGTAGGGCATGTTTGTTCATAGCTGTAGACACCAACCTCTTGTATTTCGTCCTAGGACAGAGAAGGACAAGGTCTTTATCCGACCATCACCATTAACGCTGCTCCACGCTGCTGGAAGCAACACAAAGAAAAACATTTAGCTGATTTAGCAATAAAATCTGGTAGATTGGCTTTGTAATTAGCAGATAAAATCTTGCTTTTGATGTGCAATTTCTGCCTTTTATTATTATTTTTTTTACGGAGGAAACAAGGCACATATTTAAACGGCAATTATTTGGATACGTCTTTTTATTAAGTCAAGCCAAATTGATTTATAAAGCACATTTAAAACAGCACCTGTGACCCAAGTGCTTAAAAATCAATGGGAGTAATTTAATGGAAAATAAATAAATAAATAAATATAACAGTACTGAAAATTAATTACAAGCATCAAAATAAAAACATAGAAACCCAGAGCAGTAAAACACTAAATTGAGTCACACTGTGTAAAAAGTCAAGAGAAAACAGGTAAGTTTTTAGTAGAGATTTAAAAACAGGAAGTGAAGTGGCCGCAGACTGTTCCAAAGTTTGGGGCCCACATTTGAAAAAGCTTCATCACCTCTGAGCTTCAATTGTGTTTTTGGAACAGCCAAAAGCAGCTGATCAGCTGATCTCAGGACCGGAGAAGGAACATATGGTTGCAGTAGCTCTGAGATGTGAGGGTGCAATGCCATTTAGGCACTTAAAGGTACTTATTTATTTGAAATAAGAAGGTGTTTCCAACCCGTTGGGTGGAGATGATCATCTGCATCTGTCTTGTGAGCATCATCTAAAGTGCAGCAGGCAATGTTGGAGTAGGTTATGTGATATAAACTGCACTCAGGTGAGCCTGCACCCAATCTCACTAAAATAAATCCTGTTTACTTTGTATTCTTCAAATCCACATGGAGGGTAAAGGTACGGAGAAAAACTGAAGACTGGCAGTTATTAGGCAAACTAAATCATTTAATATAGTTTTTTTCTGGCAACAGTTAGTATAAGTTTATACTTTTATAATATAAAGTCTCTCGGATGCCTTTTATTAGACACAATGAAGAAACTTGTCTTTTAGCAATTACTCTAAATAAATTTATATTGTAACGTCTAACTTTTGCCATTTAAAGGTGTTGTCTTTGCATTGTTTTAAATTAAATGCATTGTTTAAATGTTTGAAAATGAGTGTGTTCTTTGTTAACTTTCATGAAACTGGACAAGTTTGCTGCATTTAAAAACTGGCCTATTCAGTAGAGGGTACCTCGTGGCTCCTGAGCCCAGGGTTGTGGATCAGTCTGAGGTCTGTAATGTGTAGTCGCAGTTATGGGAGTCCACTTTGTTCCCTCCATAGGACCCATCTGACCCGGGACTTTCAAGGACACGTCAGACCAGCTGCCATCGGTGACTGAAGGCTCCGCTTTCCACGTGGAGGAAGTTGAAAAACCACGGAAAAATTGAATTACATGGATTTAAAGGCAGTTTTATTAACCACTAGCAGCTTAAATTTAATATACGTCAAGAGGAATATTTTTTGGAAAGGTTGTTTAACTGTCACACAAAATGATCTTTTATTATTTTAATTTTAAGTTTTATTGACAACAAAGCTACAATTGAAATAAAATGACTCCACCTTTAACTGTTGTAAACACTGAAAGTGAATGTTGTTTGGTGCACATGTAACATTTAGCAGCTTCTAAGTGCTCTCTTCCATTTAATATTGAATATAGACAAAACTTTACTTCTAAAATAAAGAGGGTGAAATGTTTCTGCATTGTTTTTACCAGTTCCACTGGCTGCCTCCACTTTCTTGGTCATTTTTGAACGTTGGTTCTCTGAAACAAATTCAGAACAAAAAGTTTTAATAACTGCAACTGACTGCATACAGACTAAAATGTTATGACTCTAAACAACTTTGTCCTGACACTTGGAGGTTAGACTAAATTTGGGCACTCTAACAAACGCAGCGAGGTTCATTTGCAGTTTATTACCATGGTTTCCTTTGTTCCTCTTGGTGGCTACAGGCGCCTCCATGTTGGTTTTTGGAGCTTCAGCGCCTCCTGAGCTACCTGAATCCTCAGAGCCTTTTTCCTTCCTGCGCTGCTGTCTCTTTTCTCGATTGCTGACTTTGGTCTCCCACACACCTGATGGACATGAATGTGAACACATTACGGTGAGACTTTAAACTACATCTGTTTGGTGACACGCAACGGTTTGAAAACGAGAATTTCTTATACAACTTTCTGTCAGTTAGCTAAGTTTTACCATCATCAGGTTCTCTCCCATCATTTGAAGAGGACTGTTGAACTGGTTTGACATCTGGTTTGGTTTTCTTCTTGCTCTTTTTCACCTGAACTGAGGTCTGTACATCGCGTACCTGAGAAATAATAATAATGATAATAATAATAATAAAATAACAATCCTGGCTTTTGTTTATTTGTCTATTTATGGCAAGATGTGGAAAATCTAAAAGCAACAAACCTATTTTATAAAACCAAAAAAAAAAAAAAAAAAAAGGCACATCATTGTGTCTACACTGCCCAACAAGGAGTTTTCAGATCCCTTTAAATCTGGTCATACCTTCCCAGCTTTAATCAGTGGGGATATTTCGGAAATGATCACAGTCTCTTTGTCTTCCTCTTGACCCACAACCACAGGCTGTCCATTGGACTGAGACTTCTAGAAAAAAGTAAAAATAAATAATAAATAAATAATTAAATAAATAAATCCCAAAATGATGAGCGTTTGAGAATAAACAAAATCAGAAATCTTAGGTACTTATTAGCAATTAACACGTCTGTTTAAAACATGGTTTCATAGCAGCTGTCTATCATATGTGCAGATGTTAAAAACAAAAAAAACTACCCGTACATCCCTAAGTTAGTTTGCATTTAAAAATAATTATTAAAAGTAAAAAAGGGCCTTGTTAATAGACATTTTATCAAAAAAAGCAGAAACACTTCAGCCATACACATTATAACATTAAAAAAAAAAAACACTCATTCAAATCAAAATTTCTCTGCATTTTTGGTTTATTTTTTGTTAATAAACTTGGTTTTCGACTTGTACACCAGCATTTAAATAACTAAAAATGTTCTCCATTTGTGGAGAGTGGCAAAAAATACCACTAGGCAGATCTGCTGTACAATGACAGATAATACAGTACAGTATACTGTATACACATTTTAAATAATCTTTGACTCTTTTCAAAGCATTAATTTATTTTATTTTGCTTCTATTATTATTATTTCTGTAGACATAATTTGTACCTGTTTTAGTCCAAATCAGACAGCAGTCTCTGATGGCATCAGGCAAAAATATGTTTTTAATTAAAAAAAATACTTTTTAAAAAAAGTATTTTATTTGAAGATATCAGGAGCCCAGATCTAAACAGTCCAGACCTCATCTGGCCCTGCTTTACCTTTATTTGATTGCCTGAACTGTAAATGAATAATTATACTAGCATAGCATTATATGTGTTTTAGTGTTCACATTACATAAACAAAAAGAGAGAATGGACACAGCATGTTTAAATGGCGGAAGCATTTAGATGAGACATAAATAAAGCTCTTAACTGCCCTGAACAATGACGCGTCAGTTAGCAACATATTCAGCTAGTTAGCATCTCGGCTACATCCCATTATGAGTTCAATTAGGTGGCTAAATTATTTGGGTTTTATTTGAGAGCAGAGCCCTCGAATGACTTCACCTTTGTTGTGTAAACAAAGCGGGCTATTGTAGTGTGCAAAATAGCAAGCTGGCGTCAAATTGTCAAGCTTTAGTCAACAAACAGCCATGGATCGATGGATGAATTTTATTATGCAGTTTGATAGGACGGCAACAGTGAACACCTGGAGCCGAAGGAAAAGCAATTGATTTGACTCAATCACCGTGATTTTAAGCAAACTCGTTACCTTTTCGGACGCTTTTTTCTTGCTCCTCTTCTTGTGCTCCTCCAGTTTGACACTCTTGATGGGGTCGGCCTTGCCAGGCTCCCCCTCGCCGCAGACTCGGTTGGACGGGGACCCTCGCTTCTTCCCGCAGACGGCGGCCCAGGAAACGGCGAGAAGCAGCAGGAGACCAACGGCAGCCGTGGACAGAATGACCCAGGTCGGGTAAAGCTCGGGCTTCAGACCCAGGTCCACCCCGAACTGGGTCTGGACAAAGCCCTGTCCCGAATACACGAGCTCCTTCAAACGACCAGAAAGGAGCTCGGCTTTCTCCAGCACTAAACTCTTCAAATCCCCAGCCATGTTGACAAAATACGTAAACATTAGCCGCTAGCTTTCATTTCCAAGTACGGTGGCCGAGAAGGGTGGGCGCTGCTTAATCTTCATTATGAAAAAACACCGTTTATAAAATAAAAACTGTGGTGTTCCCAGTCTCCCACAGAAATGTCTAGACTCGACTACAAAAAAAGCAAATTTTAATTCACTGTACATAATGAACTTTTACAATTTCCAGAGAGTTAGATGAGTGTGACCTTTCTGCCAAGAACTGCCAAGCAAAAACTCTACCAAGTTCTTCTGGTTTTTGCTTACTGCATCTATAAACTGAATTTAACTCTGTCACAAAAATATACATAATTAACATACAAAGACAGTGTCTGTATTCAACTTTGCCAAACAAACACAAACTAAACTTATTTGCAAATAAATATTGAATTAAAAAAATGCTTTTAATTTTCTGAAAATGTGTGTTTTTGGAGGTGTTGTACGGTAATCATCTGCTTCTTATCAGGTTTTAAAATTAGATAAATACATCAGGAAACAAAACAAGCTACTGCTGGTAAAACTTGTTTCTAAATTATTCAGTCAGTGTCTTTTTCCATTTGTCTCTTTTTTCAAGATGCAGATTCTGCATTTTGACTTTTCATTTTTAAAAACAGTTACCGGTAATATACATTTATAAATAACTAATAACAAGGTCATATGTCTCGTGTTACACATCTGAAATTTAATTTACTGTTTAAAACCTGGTAAGAAACTGATCATGTTATTTTACTGTCGTGATATGTAAAACTTCTAAATGAATTAGAATATAACTACTTTTGACAACAACCTTATATAACAGAGTCATCTCAGTTTCAAAAGTCTGCATCCAGAGTGAATTCGCAGTCCATCATGTTTGACATCACTCCAAATTTCTGATACTCAGCAACTCTTTTCTCAAAGAAGTTAGTTTTTCCCTCCAGAGAAATGGATTCCATGAAGTCGAAAGGATTTTCCACATTGTAAACCTTTTCAGAGGAGGAAAAAAAGGTTATTAACACAAAAATACACATTTAACATATCCCTAGCATACAAATGAACACATTTTAATGATATTTAATCATTTTTCAGTCAAATGATACATAAAACACTGACTTTTATTAGACCTGCAGTTATCACAATGCTAAATAAACTTAACTTGTCTTAGTTTAAACTCACTGCATGAATATTTAAATGGAAGTACCTTGACAAGACCGAGATCAGCGAGGAGACGATCGGCTACAAACTCTATGTACTGCTTCATGAGGGAACAGTTGATTCCAATTAGATCAACCGGAAGTGCCTCTGTCAAAAACTCCTGTAGCAAGAAAAAGATGAGTATTTACAGAAATGCAGCAATGAATTAAGATTCAGTTCTTTCCAGAAGAAGAATGGCACGTGTTAATAAATAAATATTCTGACCTGTTCAATGCAAACAGCTTTGTTGATAATATCTTTGACTCTGGCCTCCGAGGGCCTTTTCACCAGGTAGCTGTACAGCAGGCAGGCAAAGTTACAGTGCAGACCCTTGAAAAGAACGTAAAACACGTATCAGAACTACTGACGTGAAAACAGAAATACTTGAGGACTTTTTAAATCTGCAAACAGGGGTTTTCCTGATGTTTGAGGAAGGCTTTGATGCTGTGTGTAAACAAGGTACATTTGCATTTTCAGACTCTTTTTAACTTTATCTGTAACAACCTCTTGTTTTTTTCCTCAAACAAAATCAATTTTACAGGCTTTCATTAGAATTTTTTAAAGGATGCACGATATTGGATTTTTGGCCGATATCCAATACTGTACCAATATTTTTCCCTAGACCTACTTACAGAGACTACACAGTTTCCTTTGCTGTGAATTAAAATACATTATTCTGCATGGTCTTTGTCCATTTGGCCTGCTACCAAATGCAGATGCCAAAAAAGGGGAATGAAAATGATGTAACACTTCAACTTATGTTTAATGTCAAATCTATTCATGACATTTACTCTCTAAAACAATGACAACACTTGAACAGTGCAAATGTGTAAATTTTCACAAATCTAAACTCAACCTGTTCACAAGCAACAAGTGAAAGGTGCATAAGTAGTAGTACATTGATATACTTGACAGTTTCTTAAATTAAAGTAGCTTAAAACGGAAGCCTTTTATATCGATGAGGGTTTTTTGATGGAATGTCCAATATTTAACTTTAACGCTGACATCAGTCGATACCGATACCATGTCAATAATATTGTGCATCCTTAATTTTTTTTAAAGAATTGTTGGTTAAGTTGGACTAAGCAAGCATTTCTAGACAGACTACGTTACCAAAATGTCTGATTCGTTAGAATTGAAGACCTTAAAAATGCTTTCTTTTTTTTTTTAACATACTTATGTCAGTGGAAAAAAGGTATTGGAAGAATAGAAGTGTTTAGATTATATAGAAACCTAGTCATCCTCACACGAGAACCAAAGCCTGTGCTGGTTAAACAAACCTAGATTTTTTTTAAACAATCTGGCTTATATAAACCCTAAAAACAGAAATCTTGAACCTTTATTCTTCAGATACAATCCTGTTATAAATGTTCAATGCCACCTCAGTGAGTGAGGTTATCTGAAATTAATTTTCCGTCATTCACTCTCCAACATATTGTGTTTTACACAAAGTTTGTTTTCTCAGTCATCCAGGTATATAACAACAAAAAAGGTTGAATCATGTCATCTGGACTTCG
>JARVGV010000630.1:17663051-17675333 GCA_031762435.1 Hypsolebias longignatus | reverse complement strand
CACACACACACACACACACACACACACACACACACACACACACACACACACACACACACACACACACACAAAAGAAATAAATTGAGACATCAGCATACGTCTCAGATACAACCACCACACTCAGCTCGAGTTGAAAATTTGTGAGAAACATAGCCAAAGGCTTAAAATACAGGGACTTTTGTCGTTTTATGAGGACAGCCTGGTGTCATGCCTGTCCATTTAAATGTCCTATCAGGAGGGTGCAGGTTGGTCAATGAAACGAACAACAACAATGTCTCTCTGATAGGAACGTGCTCAACTTATTGAAGGGTTAACAGCTCAGCTGCTTATTCTAATATTTAAAATCACTTTATATGCACGCGAGACACTTAAATTTACAGGAAAACCTGGAAGCACCAGTGTGCAGAGCCGATGCAAGCCGTCCGGATGTGTCCAGCTGAATATAAACAAAGAGCTAGCATGAAGAGCTAGCTTAGCTGCTTATATCTAACTCCACCAACCTCTTGTCCAGCTGTCGCTTTGATGCAAGACGAGTACTCGAGGGCTGTTTGTCTCAGGACTTCGTCGTCCTGCTCCGAGTCGCGGTGGTCGTGTGTCTCGAGCTGAGCCGCTTCATTCAGCCTCGGGTTCGGAGGGGCAACGTTAGCCGCAGCCGCCGCTCCGAAGCTGGGGCTCTGCGACACGGTCCCGCTGCTCAGGATGTCGCTCACCATGGACAAGCTGCTCGCGCTCTGGGACACGATGCCGCTGTCCGTGCTTATTTCCGCGCTCGACTCCTCCAGAGGAGACAGAAGGCCCACCCTGTCGACCCGGTGATGCTCCATGGCTCCTGTTTTTTGTGACAGCCTTTAGCCTAATGTCAACTGACTTGGTCACGTGCGCCTCACTGTGAACGGGACGTCCCGAAGGTCAAAAATGTTGGCGGTTCCGTTTGGGGGAATTCCAGCACTTTTTATTTTTATTTTGAGCTCATGAACAAGAACGGACTCGCTTACCTACTTCTACTTTTAAAATAAAACTAAATTTTGGGGTTTAATCGGTGTATGCACATACACACATAAATCAAATACTATTTTGTTCAAATAACTGTTTTAATTTTCTTTCGGTTACTCCCATTCTCAGGAGTCACCACAGCGAACTAACTCACATGAAGACTTGGCAATTGCTTTTATGCCAGATATCCTTCCTGACATGACAACAGACCACCAAGTTACCACAGCCCTCTGTGTGGAGCGGAGGGGTGCCATCTAGGGTGCCCGGGGGAGCAGATCGTGGTTGTTAAGGGCCTTGCTCAGGGGCCCAAAGTGGGGCAAATGAAGGTGGAGGCAGGTGTGGGGCTTCACCTTTCCCTCACACCCACATTTTGATGGTGTCAGTCCGAGGGGGTCAAACCAATGACCTTTTGCTCACAGGCTTGCCTTCTCTAATCTCTGCGTCACCACTCCACTTATTGAACTAAATTTGTTCAAATAATATTAAGTACTACTTTTACATATGAATTTACCTGGCAGCCAGGGTGCCCCGTCCCTCACAGTGACACAGAAAGGACAAAGTAGGTAAAGAGAACGGATGGATCAGTCCTTCCTAGCTTGAAGACTTGTTTTGACTTTATATTATTGTTTGTTTGTTTTTTTAATAACTGGAATGACAATTTATGACTTTTAAACTGATTTAACTTTGGAGTTTCATAAACAATTTTTTATTGCTCCTGGTTTGCCTTTTTTCTGGCGCAGCATTTCAACCCGTCAGCCTCCAAAGTGGTTATAGTCTCCACGCATCAAGTTATTTGACTCTCACCTCACTATGTTTTGAATGGAGTTTGAATAGTTGTGTCAAGTAAGCTGCCATTTCTGCACAACAGCTCCTGTGTGCTTCATCACTGACTGAACAAGTTCTTCTGGTGGAACAGAAGCCAACACTTTTCATTTGGTCCTACATTCAAATAAATATTAGGATATAAAGTAACCAATCCCTGGATTTTTGCACCCGTAAGAGCATTTGGTCTTTTGCGCTCCTCCAGTCTGATCTGAAATGTTTCATGACAGGTTGAGGCTGAGTCAGAACAACTTTGGATTACAGGAATCAAAGCTTCTGGGTTTTCCCTTTTCTCCAACGTACCATTGATATATCAGCCAGCAGATGGCAGTCAGGATTAGCACATAACAGCACTTCAGAGCTTTTAATGCAAAAGGTTAATTTGCATGTTCATCACCTTTCAACATACAATTAATTGCATTTGTCACAAGTTTATTTGGATTTAGCATTTAATGTCATTCAATACAAAATTGTGGTATTGTAAACAAGTATTCTTTGCACAACTCATTTTAAAACTTTCTATATCCTTATTTTTAATTCACTCTTCATTCTTTGTTGGGTTTAACAAGTTTACGTTTGAATAATTAAATCTGCATCCAAACCACGTGTAAGAAACCATCCCTCCCACCCACATCCGCACTGAATCTGCTTTTAAATGCCAGAACCTGCTGCGTGCGCCACTTTTTCTACCAAAACAATGACTGCCTGGGCAGTTGGGATGTTTGTTCTCCTGCTTAACCCAAAATCTGTTGATTGTCAGTGCAAATTAGCTTGATGTCAAAGCTCTATTAGCTGTTTGATTAGTCTGGCCTCCTGAGTAAACGCAGAAGGCAAACATTCATTTGCAGAGAGGTGAAAGAAGTTTGCTGCTGCAGGGCCTCAACACAGGATAAAGGTGCATTCCTGATGAAAGTTTACTGTTGCCAAAAGCCAAATGATAAACTGATTGTGCCTGACAAAAGGAATTAACCTTCATACATTTTTTTTTGTAATCATTCTGTTTTATCTAAAACAAATTTCTGTGACAGATGACCTTGATACACTCTATTACTCATCACGAAGCTATTTAAAATCTCCTATATGCATAACTTAAAAAAATAAAATAAAATTAGAAAAGCTTTTCTAGTTTATAAATGTGAAATAGAATAATTTATTTAACAAGATACAAAGATTTGATCACAATCATCATTGCATAAAAGTCATGATAAAAACAAAACGTAACATAGCATTTATCAGAAGATAAGAAATACATAGATTTGCTCTTTCAAAACATCCCTAAATAACCCAGAAGTTGGTCCCAGTAATAAGAATGAAAACTGATCTTAATAAGTGGTCATAAAGAAACGATAACAGGCTGTAGGTACAATCATAATCCTATCCTACAGTCAACTAAAACATAATTTGTTCCGATGCTTCTATAGAACACAGAAATCTTTGCATGTAAAACAAAACAGCAAAAAAAAAAGCTAAAGAAAAAAATATATACACTATTATTGCTGTAAACACTTATCATCCATGTAAATACCACCAGAAGTTCCACAGTTACTCATATTTCTCTGGCTCAATGCTCCAGTTCATTCTCTGAGCAGCTGGCGTGTTTATGTTTCTGTATCTGTAGTTATTATAGGGTAATGACGGTGCCATCCTCCTCCACCCCTCCCTTGGGAAGTGCAAAACTGTGGCGCGGGTCCGTTTTCAGAGAGCTGAGGATTTTGTGCAGGCTGCCGTTGCTGTGCCGGAGGGCTGGGTTGCTGCTGTGGTGCAGAGGCTGCGTGTGCTGCTCACTGTGCTTGGACTGCTGAAGCTGCTTAAGGTTCAGGTCTCTGTGCAGCTGGAGGCTCAGGCTGCTGCGCTGCTGCTGTTGCTGTTGTTGGTAGTGGTGGTGGAGAGGATGGGACCCTCCGTTCAGACTTGTCTGAGACTGAAAGGAAGCGGTGGAGATCACGGATGATGGACGTGACGGAGGGCTAGGCGAAGCCGCTGGACCCGACGATGTCATGATCTGCTGGTGCGTGCGAGACGCGCTTGACGCCAGAGAGGCATTGGACCGCTGAGATGGCCGTTTGAGGCGGCTCTCAATCACGATATCCGCATCCTCGTCGCTCTCCAGGTCATCCTGGTACCCATGTGCTCCAGAGGTCGGCTCTCGCGCCAAGGCCATCGACAAACTTGGATAACCAGTCGACCCGCCACTGTCAGACGACTGGCCTGAGCTGCCGGAGATCCTGCTGTAGCGGACCACGTTGTTGCGCTGGTTCACCGGTTTGACGGTCACGATCAGGTTGTGACTGTTGGCGATCATCATGTCTGTCACTTGATCCAGTGACTTTCCCGTTACTTCAATGCCATTCACCTCCAGAACCTCATCATTGACCGCCAGCAACCCGGTGCTCTCCGCCAACCCTCCAGGCACCAGCCGAGATATGAAGATGCCTGGGACCTTTTCCAGACCGTGCGGCGTCACACGAACGCTGGTCCCATCGCGAATGTAAAAGCCCAAGGGTTTGTCCGAGCCGTGGCGATACAGGCGAACACGGCGGTGAGATTCAGGCAGGATGTCCACGTCAATGATGGACGAAACAGGCCTGAAATCCTGCGGCATGCCAATGCGGATGTGAGGACGCTTGCGGTTGATGTCGCTGTTGCGCAGCGTTACGGCCTTCTTCCTACGAGTTATTGTGTTGTTGCCAAAGTTACTGTAGTCGACCTCCTCTGCAAAAAGAACAAAACAAGACAAAGAGAAGTTCAGACTTGGTGCTCAGAGGTCTTCAGTGTCTTATCATACCAGGCTAAAGCTAAATAAAAGACTGGAGCAAACAAATAGGAGTAGATTAGTTCTACATAAAGGTATTAATAAGTGAAACTGTCCTACAAATGCAGTAAGATGTTCAATAAATAAGCTAAAACCAAGACTGTGGAGACCGTTTGTTTCACAAATATTCAAGATGGAAGCCACCGATTTTGAATATTCTACTCCATCGTAAGTAGACAAGAATCTAACGCCAGCATGTCAGCAAGATTCACACGCTGCCCGTCTTTGAGAGGCTGGGAGTGCGTTGTGTTTGTAAAAACCGCTGAGTGAGCGGAGCATTCCTCTGCTGACAGAGGTGACCCACCCCTGACTGCTACCAGGCAGCAGCTGCATAGATATCCACTTTTCATTTCTGCACGGACACACACCCACACATAAACAGAACTCCTGAGGGGCCTTATAAACACTAGACAGGACAGTGCTTAAACGATTGACCTTAGAAAGAAATATGGTGGCGATCTCAGTTACAGCGTCATGTTGCACATCAGGATTTAGAGCAGTGGATCTACAACAGGCTGGACCAGATGACCACTTTAATGACTGCGCTACATCCTCAAGATAAATCAGACAATAATGAGCTTATTTATGAACAAACTTGTGAAAAAGACAAGCTGGAAACATGAGTTTACATTACAACATGATGTTGAGTAACCAATTGAATTTGTTCAGTGTTTGACAAAGACAGTTACAGCAAGAGAGGCGGGGGGGGGATAAACACTTTGGTATCAGTCTAATCTTCCCCTCTCAGGCGAACAGGAAATCTGCACTCAGTAAGACCTGATGTGACAGGAAGTGCTGGTCCCCCATTGGGAGCATCAGCTCCTGCACCTCTCTGAGTCATGCTTGCAACTTTGATTAGATAACTTTTTAATAAGACTGTCATTTTAGTTAGCATTAGTAGTTTTTCCATTATGTTTCCCTTATTGCATATCTACTGTCTGTGCTGTGGTTTTATCGACTCCCACAATCTGCCTCTTGTTTTTTTCCTCTTCTTCTGACATGCACCACAAGAACGCAATAAACTCCTCCAGACCCTATTTACTCAATATCTTTTCTCCTGCCGTTAAAATGTGCTTCGTCGACAGTACGCTAAAGAAAAAGAGGAGCTGCTAGAGGAAAACGGCATATATTAACCACGCGTCAGACCACGATTATTGAGCTTAGAACCACGCTTTGAGAATGAAAGGACTCGCTTACAAGCTCTACATTTATTTTAGAGCTTGAGAACTGGGCAAAAAGTATAGAGTAGGTCCTTGTGTAATAATAGGGAATTGGTTAATTAAAGTCACCTGGTGCAGAATTCAACAGTCATGTTAAAGGGATGAGACTGTGTGGACAGATTATGACCAGTTAATACCTGAGCCAGTGTAGCTCTTTGAATAACCTCAGTTACGGAAAAATCCTTTAACCGTATTTTTTGGATTATAAGGCGCATTAAGCGAAATTAGTTCATTTTGACAGCTTTTTGAGTGTTGTGTATCACATAAATTCGGTTTGAGGTCAGTAAGCACAACCAGAACTGGATTACAAGGCTCACTGTCAATTTTTGAGAAAATTTAAGGATTTTAAATGCGCCTTATAGTCTGAAAAATACGGTAATTCTGGCCATATTGGCCAGCTAACAGCTAGTTCAAGTGAGGCCAAGACCAAAGTGCTGCTGACCTTAAAACTAACGGCTCATAACCTTTTCATCCGTGACTTTAAACTCACTTTAAAGGCTCACAAAGTTAAGTCATCATGTCTGATAAAGAAACAGCACCAACCGTTGGTCTTAAATAACACCATCTACAAAGGCTGAACATCATCCATCCTAGAGCGTGGTATATATTTTTTGTTTTCTTTGCATGTTACGACAGGAGCTGATCTGATTAAATCCAGACAAGGCATTTTGCCACGAGGCAGGAATTTCTGCCACAAGTGCAAGTCTCTCCTGATGGGAACCACATTGAGGAAGGGCTTCAGCAGTCTTGTTTAGCGCAACACCCTCCTTCCACACCCTCACCTCGGTCTCCAACCAAAGCCAAAGCATGCCACATCACCGGGGCTTACTGTGGGACACATGAGTTTTTCAGGGTGAAATCCAGCGTGTGCAACTAAAACTGTTCTGTCGGTGAGTAATGTTTCACAGCTGTCGAGCAAAATGCAATGCAAAGCAAACGCTGGTGTAATTTGTTTCAAGAAACCTGCAAGCATGACGGCACGAGGTGTGGCTGATCCTTGGGCAGTCGCTGAAGAGGAAAGTTAGGCTCAGCAGGTGTTTAAGACACTGATCATTACACTTGTCAAATCCACCAGGGAAAAAAAAGGTACATGGATATAATCGTTACATATTCCAGCCCTGTAATTAACAACTACCTTTCGCTTTTAATAAACAAAAAAACAAAAAAAAAAAACAAGCAAAACAAAATATGGGGCATGAACTCGTTAAAAATCTTATGAAACCCATATGATTCATACCAGCTGTGTGTTGTGCATTTTTCTTACTAAAACTAATTTTCTTCAGATTGATCTGATGTGCTGCTGAGACTGAGGGAGAGCAGAGAAGATCATCCTGTCTGTCAAACAGTTTCACATTATAGTTTATTATTTTGTTGAGCTTTCACAACTTTTTAACTGACAGTAAATCAGGAAACCAGAGCACCTCGTAAGTAAACTCTCAACTTGGATAACCACGTGTTGACTGTTAAGTGAGAACATTCTTATCTGTCCTCTTTTTAAAAGTGTAGCAATATGTTCCAGCATATCTTGATCTGCTACATTAGAAGCAAATGGATGATGTTTGTAAAGTCAAACATATTATAAGTTTCTCCATAAGGAAATTCCCCCTCTTTAAACTCGAAGCAGAACTGTATAGAAACACAATGAACTAAAGCTAAACAATTGATACAACTGACAGAAAATATTTTAGGATTAAAAATTCATACATTTTTTAAAAATAAGATTACAATATTATTTTTTTTTTCTGCTTGGTGAAGTTCAACAATGTGTTTTTGTGGTTTTCTTGAGCAGATAATGGCTTCATTTAATCAGATAAAGTTGATAAAAATGGCTGGTGGACACGTTGGCCTTCATCTTCAGCAGCAGTAAATAAATCCAACTAGTGTGAGTTTTAAAACAAACAGGACAAACAGAAACACACTTTAAAGATAAGTAAGATATCTGATTAACGTTTTTATGCCAAACTAATAATTTATGTATTCAAGAAACACAATGCTAATGCATCAAAGTTCATGCTCAATAATCCATGGTAAAAAAAAAAAAAATCCAACAAAGCTCAGTCAAGTCATCTGGACGGTTTCTTTTTTTGTTTAGACATTTCATCCATCATCCAAAGGACAAGAATAAGATGGCCATGCTTTTATAGTAGCAGCTTCGTGCACACCGCTCATCTTTCGGACGACTGCACGTACGTGTTCTCGTTGCATCTCGGTGCAATGATAAAGTTTAAAAATGGTAAATGATTCTGACTTCATCAAACTGAAGAGCCACAAACAAACTCAGTCCGACAAGCAGCACACTCACATAGACCAACCAGTTTACTGGTGATAAGATGGTTTCTGAAGCCCGCCCTCTCCCCCGTCGACTCCTCTGAGGCAGCCATAGCCAAAGTGGTTCAAAAACATTCAGATTGGATTCGATCAGGTTGATCAACCTTTGGATCAAGAATGAAACATCTAAAAAAAAAAAAAACGTCCAGATGATTTGACTGAACTTTGTTGGATTTTTTTTACCTGGATTATTGAGCATGAACTTTGATGTTTTGAACACTTTGACTATGGCTGCTTCAGAGGAGGCGACGGAGGAGAGGGCGGGCCCCAGAAACCATCTTAGCACCAGCAGACTGGTTGGTCCACTATGGGAGTGTGCAGCTTGTGGGACTGAGTTTGTTGTGGCTCCTTGGACTGATGAAGTCTTTTGGATGAAGGACGAAATATCTCACCAAAAAAAAAAAAAAAAGAAAGAAACCGTCCAGATGACCTGACTGAACTTTGTGGGACCATGCATTTTTCATTGTGCCCAAAATACATACATTTAAAATCCTAACTATATTTGACTGTATATTGACACATTAAAGGTTTTACCTTTAAAGATGCAAATAAAAACAAGTTCTTCATAAAACAAACACTCACGAAAAGTGAACGAATATCCAGTTTTCTATGTCTGAGCTTTGACTGATTTGGGTGACTCAACTGAGTTTGTTTATTTTTAACAACTTCTGACAATAATCAAGTTCTCCCTTCTAAACTGGAACATTGTTTGTTGGTAACCAGGTATCTTCAGATTAGACTAAAATCAAACTGACATTTACTTACAGGTACTACAAGAGCTCTAAAACTGCTTAGAAGATAAAAAGACTAGTAACTGCTGTAAGAATGTTTTTGACATTACGCTTTGGAGCATTAGAAACCCCCCTTCTTGTATCATTGTCATAAATAGTCCTCTAACACAGCTGTACTAAAGCTTAAACCTCGTGACACCAGAAAACACCACCACAGAGGGGTCAGGGGACAGAGTTCAGAGGTGAAGAGACGGCTTCTGGACGACTCCTATGGCTGCCTGTTCGTCTGCACAACGTGACACTGAAGGAATGTGGTGGTCAAAGTAAACGGAGATATTACTTCAGCTTGAGGATCTGCACTGCTTTTAAAAGCAGGCGTAAGCTGCTTTGACCCACAGCAACTCCCCGTTTCACGCTTGCCACAATGGTGATAAAAATCAGGATTTTTGTTGGAAATACTTAACAGAACTTAAAACGTGGCCAAAAATAAATAAATAAACAAATAAATAGCGGTGAGAACCTTGTGGCAAATTGGTTTCTTTTTGGGTTTCAGGTCTTATTAAATGCCCCATGCTGTTTTTGACTCACAAAAGCAGGGATAAAGGGGAAAGTTAGACTTTGTTCCAACCAGGCCCACCTAGTTAAGCAAGGCTGTGAAAACAAGGTGTTTCAAGGTTCTATAACTTTTCCAAAGTCTTCCATTAAAAAACAAACAAAAAAAAAAAAAAAATACAAGAAGTTAAAAGAGTTTTATGATCCACCATTAAGATGCCCCAACATGCTTGTTCCTGGCAGGCCTTCTTACACTCACCACTGACTCACCACCACTAAAATCAGAAAGCAACAAGAGTCAACCACAGCTGCAGCAGTCTTTCAAACTTTTGGTACATTTTTATGTAATATTGTGAAGAAAAGCACAGGAATAAACGAAGGTGTCTAACAGGAAACGTTTTTTAAAGTGTAGTGTTTTAGTGCGTAACAAACACAGCCGCCCCAAATTCATTCCACACAAGTTCAGACTAATGATGTTTTGAGGCCGGGGTCAAGTGCGATATTTCACACAGGGCTTTGTGAATATTGGCACACTGTACTTAAACAGGAACAACAAATACATCAGACATAAACATGCCGAGGACAGAAGAAAACTGAGCTGTCTACAAGAAACAGAACCAGAACCGACGAGGATTTTCAACACAAATAGAGTGGAATACATCATGGAAACATAATGCTTGAATGCTGCAGTAAATGAGGATGTCTGGCTGTGTAATAAATAAAAAAAAAAGGTGCTTAAAGGGCAGTAAAAAATAATTTCTCATTATTGCAAATAATATAGTGATTGAAAATACGTACGTTTATTAGTTAAAACGGCTTAATAGGAGAAACGTCCCCTTATTCATGTGGTGTGAGACTTGTAGTGGATGTGACAGAATAAACACTCTGCAAACAGCTTTAGTGGTGGCCTCTCAAAGTTATGACCCTTCATGGTGATATATTTATTTGGAGATTTGACCCCCAGACACTAGCAGCTTAGCAGAGATTCTCTGAAAAACACACAGTACTTTCACACTGTGCACATTGTGCACCGAAACCATAAGAATTCAAAACTCTCCATTATTAAAAATATTTATCCATCTTCTCCTCTTTCATAAGAATTCAATCTTGCTAAATTTAACAAAATAACCTTGCTGCTGCAGGGAAATTGTATCTAGTTGCATTGCTAATAACTTGATTTTGCTCCCCAGAATGGACAAGTTGCTGCAAGTTTCAAAGAACACTTGGAGATCAGTTTTTTGGAAATATGCTTGCCTGCAGAAAATTACACAAGAAACTGATTTTATTTGAGATTAAGAGAGATTTACTTCTTAAAATGTTAACTTTTGGTTGGCAAGTGCTCTGGTCCTATAGCACACCAGAATAATGTGTGAGTTGTCAGTTTAAAAATCACTTCTGGAGCTGCAGGACGTTCAGGAGACACCATTAAAGTATATTTATCTCTTGAATACAGAAGACGCCTGTTTCCGCCTGCAGCTGTGTCCAAACACATTCGGCTACAGTCGGTCTATGCATGTGATATTCCTGCAGCCCCAACAACCCTCTCCAGCCCCCATCTCAGTCTTCGTCCAAGCGTGACAAAGTTGCTTAGTGACAACAGAGACTACAATCACAGTTAAATGAGAGAGACCAGGCTCATAAAGAGAATAGTGCAGGACTCTGCTGCCTTTTGCATTAGGTCACTGGATGCTGTGGCAGTGAGCTTTATTCTCAGCCACACAGACAGAAATTAGAACACACACACATACAGACACAAATGCAGCTGGAAGATCCCCACTTTCAAACCCACCAGTTTTAATGGCATGAAGCACAAAGGGACGAAACATCACATGACAAAGCACATCCTTGCAGGACAAAACATCCTGACCCAGCACAATGCAGTTCAGTGAGCATGCTGTCAGAGAAACATTTTTTTTTATTTTGTCTTGCTTGCATTAGAAAAGAAAGTATTTAATGAAATGCAGAGCACCTTGTATAAAAGTGCGAGTCTGAAATGACCAGTTTTCATGATTACATAGCAGCAGTAATCCCCCCAATACTCAAATAATAATAAAAAAATTAGGTTAAATTCAATATTTATTTTCCATTCTTTTGACCAACAGCGCTTTCACAACTTGTGCAATACAAGGTGCAAATAAATATTCTTGGATGGGAATGAGAACAACCTCTGCGTTAAAAAAAGGTCAAGGAATTTAGCCCACATTAACATGGAAACAGAATCCAAACAAAATAAAGGCCAGTATTTTAAACATGCAAACACATTTCACATTCTTGCAGTGGAGCTTCAGGCAGGGCCTGGAGTGGAAATTGGAGGAGCTAAGTAAATATACCGAATTATAAAAGACAGCATCCAAGAGAGATCTAACTGCATCCCAGCTGAGGCAGGAGATATTGAGTCAGAATGGGCCATGTTCCTCACCACCACTGACAAGGTGGCTGCCTTGAGATGTGGCAGCAAGGTTGTCAGTGCTTTTTGTGGTGACCATCCTTGATCTCGGTGGTGAACACCCTGGGTTAGGGGGGCAGTCAAGCTGAAGGAGTCCTATCAGACCTTGTTTGCTGTTAGGACTGTGGAGGCAGCTGAGGAGTATCAGCAGGCTAAGCGGGCTGCAGCCCTGACCGTTGCTGTGGTCAAAGCTTGGAAGTGGGAGTAGTTCAGTGAGGCCTTGGATGGAGACTCTTGTTCGGCTCTGAGGAGATTCTGGCAAACCAGCAGTCGGCAGAGGCGGGGAAAGCAGCACTTTACCAATACAGGTAGTCCCCGGTTTCCGGCCGAGATCCGTTCCTCCGGCCCGGCCGGAAACCGATTTAGACTTAAACCGGA
>JARVGV010000630.1:17637009-17648313 GCA_031762435.1 Hypsolebias longignatus | reverse complement strand
AGACATCTACGCTGAAATAGTCGGATTTTCCGTCAAAAACACAACGACAAATGTATAATGACTTTCAATGAAATTTTAATATATTTATCATTTTGTTTGCAAAAACGAACATATTTCAATGATACAAGATATATATGTTGTGCCATTTTATGCAAAGTTCAAACATCATGTCAGTGGACCTTTAAATATTTAAGTAGTTTCTAACAAGCTGCTAGTTTTCCCGTTTGCTCCCTTTAAACTGAGTGTATGAGTTGAAATGAAAACAAGACTGGGTGCATACCTAAAAATAAAAAATAGAAGCCAGAAAAATATTTAATTTGATTGCCAGACAACTGTGTCGTCCCAGCTGATGTGAAGCAGAACTGATCTGCACAGTTAAGTTTGAACTGGCCTGACTGCTGATACTTTTATTTTTTTGTGTAAAAATACAAACCACCGAACATCTGTCTTTAGCTTGGATAACTTTGGTATCTGCTCCCCGTTTACCCAGGTGTGGACAGCAGTCGGGTTGCTGGAGCTGTAAGTGCTGCACAGACGCGGCCTTGACTAACCTCGACGGCTCTATTTGCTTAAACTTTTAGCTCTTTGCAAAACAGGACTCTCTTCTCTTTGTTGAAAGTTTAGTCTGTGCGCAGTCCACTGGTACGGTCTATAAAAACAACTCAATTTTCTTCTTTAGAAACAGGAATGTTCTTCAGTTGGAGCAGGACTATTTTGTCTTGCATGTTTCAATTATAAACCAAAAACAAAGTATTAATAACAAGCTATTTTCGCAGTTGGAAAAAGATACAAGATTGTGCCAAGTTTGTCAGCTCTCTCCAGCACATTAACAGCCTTCGATCACAGACCTTATTGTACTTCAGAGGCCATTCACAAGATTAACTTTGATATTTTGTCTTTAGTATTGCAAAACAAAAAGAATGTTTTTTGCAATACCAGTAAAAAGCATAACTCACATTCCTGTGGGTGTTTACCATTCCCTAAAATGAAAAGTAGGAGCATTGCCTGCTCTACAGCTTATCTGCACCTAAAGTTGCATCAGATCGAGCGAGGTTATGAATGAGAAGCGAACACTCCCATTCCTCTAGATCAAAATATGTCAAAGCCTGTTCAATGACAGTAGGAGTGACAGAGGAGTAAAACAGGATCTACTTCATTTCATCAAAATTGGCTTGGTAGGTTTTTGTGAAAACTTGCAAACAGCAAAAACAAACAATAAAAAACTTTGTCTTTTGCCTTAAGACTTATACTGCATGCAAAATTTTCCAACACAAAACGCTGCATGTGAGCACAGAATATTGAACAATTTATCAATCGGCTACGCATGATCTTATATCTACAATGGCAGCCTGAACGCTTGACTGAACAGCTCAACACACACATCTCATTTCATCCCTCCCCATTCCTTGCATCCTTCTAATTCTTTGTGCATGAGAAATAAAAGTGACCCAAAACTAAACTTTGATTTGTCAACAGATTGCTCGTTCTCAGTCTCTGCAAATCTTCAAATCAAACTAAAGTTTGACATGATTATTGAGATGAAGCATTCATACGATTGAGATCTGTTTCTCTTCTGTACGTTTTTCGGCATCTTTCTCATTCCACAATCTATTTCAACAAATCGTATAACAAAACGTTCAGCTCATTTTTTAGCTTTTTCAACTACTGAGCCTTTACTGCCATGTTTTTTTCTCATAGAAAATGAATGGTTCAGCTACTTTCAGCTTCCTTGTGCAAACAAACTTTTTTCAGCTACTTTCAGCTGTTTTTTTTTCAGCTGTTGTGCTCCTTTTAGATTCTTTTAGCTAACTAGAACATTTTTGTGCTTCTTTTAGCTTGTTTCAGCTAATTTCAGCTTATTATGCTCCTTTCAGCTTATTTTTGTTAGCTTCAGCTTTTCTGTTATTTCAGCTACTATTTAGCTTTTTGTGCTAATTTTAGTTTTTTTCAGCTACCGTAATTCCACGTTTTGCACAAATTTAAACTTTTTTCTACCTAATTCAGCAGATATGTGCTCTCTCCACTTCCTTCTGGTAATTTAAGCTGCTTTCAGCCTTTTTAGCTACTTTTCACCAGTTTTTTGGTTGTTGCCAATTTCAGCTTTTTTCAGATAATTCCCACATTTTTGTGCTCATTACTGCTTCTTTCAGTCTAATTGAGAAAACATATTCTGTTTTCTTCTGCTCATTTAAACCTGTTCTACATTTTCAGCTACCTTTTTGGCATTTTTAACTAATTTCAGCTGTTTTCAGATAAAGTCAAATATTTTGGGATTTCTGCTAGTTTCAGCTTAATGAACTTCATTCTGCCAATTTCAGCTTGTTATGCTCATTTCAGCTTTTTTCTGCTAGTTTCAACATTTTATGCTATTTAAGCTATTATTTAGCTGTTTTTATGTAAATTTTAGCTTTTTTTTTAAGTCCACATTTTTTGCTCATTTCAGCTCTTTCTGCTTCTTTCTGGTTGTTTAAGCTTTTTTGCTGCCTTTTCAGCTGTTTTTGGGCTAATCTCAGCTTTTTTTACATACTTTCTTAATTTTTGTGCTCATTTAATCCTAATTCAGCAAATATGTGTTCTTTCTACTTTCTTCTGCTAATTTAGGCCCATTCTTCCATTTCAACAACAATTTAACATTTTTTTTAGCTAATTTCAGCTGTTTTTCAGCAAATTCTTCAGCAATAAGCATTCACACTTCGTTTTTGCAGGAAATGCAATTTCATTCATTTAAGAATTGGACTCATTTTGGTACAACTATCTGGTGACTGGCTGAGACAGTGATTAGCTAAACCAGTGGTTGAACTTCAGGACCTTTCACAGCACAGAACAATGTTGTAGGAGGTGAATAAAATTTGTTTATGTACGCAAATGTTCTAAACCTTAGTCCACCAAAAGAAATCAAACAAAAACAAATTAATAGATTGATAATGAAGTCCAGGGATTATTAAGGAATTAGGAGTGCCAATAACTTTGTTTCCCCACAAGCTGGCCATAAAGTTATCAAAACGTTCCAATCTTTGGTGGGAAGAAACCAAAGAATGTTCAAGTTCCATTGTCCTTAAGGGACCACCCCAAGTTCCTGTAACACTTGGAGCCCTTAAAACCATATTTTTCAGAAAAACCAAATACATCTTCTTTAATGTCTCTTTGCTCTGGAGACGAAGACGCTGCTATTATCTACAACGAGAGGCTACAAAGAATTCTCGGAGAAAAAGCTGCACGGTTCACATCTGTATTCTTTGCAAAAAAAAAGGTCATCGGTTAAGAAGCCGCCATAAGTCCCCACGGGGGAGTAATGGGCATTGTCAGCAGGATTCTCATTGTAGCTTCACAAAAGTATGGCACGCGCTTAAGTGATTTCACCAACGAAGGAGACCTAAGCCTGGAAGGGAGTGTCAGGCAGATAAAAGAGATATGTTATAACCATTGTTTAACAGAGCATGAGTGGAAAAGGATGCACACGGACACACAGTTTATCTGATCCGACGGTCGAAAGGGTGGGTTCATGTTCTTAGATCTTGTGGCTTTGAGTTAAAATTATGTCAAATAAGACAAACTCAGCCAATTAGTTTTTATTTCTCCGCTCTCCTTTTTGAGTTTCATCTAAAAATCTTATAAAGTTCTTGAAACTCCCCTACACACCCGTGTTCTCTTTTCTCATCTGCTTGTATGTTGCATGTAACAGGTCTCTCTTGCAAATGAGTCTTAGAGGCTCAATGGGAACTAACCTGTATAATTAAATGTCTAATAATAATAATACATCAAAATCTGTGAAACAAGCGCACATTTCAACCTCTAACAACTTTTTTCTTTTTGAACATTCTGAGATAATCTAGTTTTCCACCTTTTAAACAACACAGGAAAGTACGCTTCATGGGCTGAACTGTCTAATCTTATCCATATGAAAGCTCAGTCAACTGGTGAGTCACTCTGATGTGTGTGAAGCCTTTTCTTTCATGTGTCTGCTGACCGGGATGGACGGCGACACCACTGGTGACCCATGCTTGCAAGCTGGTACTGTCTGATACGGCCATTATAAACACACTCTGATTCCAGCAGCACACTGGGAGCAGGGCATCTCCTCTCAGGAATGAGGTACTCGTACAGTCACACACTCACACACTCACCTCTTTGTCTGAAGACTAACAAAGGACTGCAGATATATAGACAGCTGAATCTGTTTTAGCATTGCATTCTTTTAAACCTGGTCATCATGTCAATGTTGTATTCAAACCACCAAAAAACACACACACAAAAAAAAAAAAAAAAAAAAAAAAAAAACAAAAAAAAAAAAAAAAAAAAAAAAAGCTCCAGCAAGGGAAAACAACTGGGCTGGTTTTATTTGATCTTTTCCTAAAGCGCTATAGACTGCTGCAGGAAGTAAGATATAAATAATTCACAAGAAACATATGCTCTGTTACAACCCATCCAAAGGTCATGACATCCTTTTTTGAATCCACGAAACAAAGAAATGTACATTGAAAGTTTATAGGTCCATGATGAGATAAGGCTAAAAAAGTTGAGTCCTTAAGAGGTACAGAAGAAGATAAATTAATGGGAAATGTGCATTTATCTGCTGTATAAGAAATAAATAATTTAAAAAAAATGGAAAAATATGTGCAGATAATGACAAAGTCAAACATTAGTACTGGTATGTTTTGCTCCCGATACCCACGGGCAACACTGCAGGACATGTAGGAATAACACCATATTTCTGTAGAAGTCAGAAACTTACAGATGGCGAACAAAGTTCAGCTACAACTGAATTCTGTTTAAACAACAAAGAAAGTAAAATGTACAAATCAAAACTGATGCATTCTACTGCAAATACAGTACAACTCATCAGTACAGTTACATTCAGTATGCAGCAGTCCCTCGCTACTTCGTGGTTCTACATTCATGGACTCGCTCTGTCACGGTTTTTCAACGATTGTCAACTTTAATATTACTCATGTGATTGGGACCATACAGATGCAAAGTTGATGGAAGAAAGTACCGGTACTTTGCGGAAAGGCGCCGCCATTTTGTAGTTTTCTCTCAATAAGCCTACACTGTATCGCCAGTCAAAAGAACTACACTACCCAGACGCCAACAGTGCTTCCGGCCATTGCTTTCTGCCGAAATGGAGACAGCCGTACGAAACCGACCAGGATCTGGACCAGGACTACTTCCAGCCTCATCGATCAATCTGAGTGCTGCCTGCCGGCACATGAAGCCTCTCGAGGGGGGAGGCGTTGCTTGGAGGTCCGGTGTTTTCTCTGGAGCGCACCTGGACTTTTTTTTCCATCCGGATCCCTCTGGATTATTTGGACTCGATCGGGACCATTGTGTGGTTTTGTGCTGGCTATCCGACGATCTGGCTCACTCTAAAAGAGTCTTGGTGCTCAACGACAGCAGAGAGCCGATCACAACCAGACCAGAACTGGAACAAGGCTGGTGAGTACCCATATAAAATCTTGCAGTAGCTACTGGGCAGTACATATACGCATGTTGTTAAAATTACGTAGGTTTAAGAGTTTAGAACTTTGCAAGTGTGGGAAGGGGTTCTAAAGCTTTAAAATATATATAAATAGTAAAAATAAATATAACATTCCTACTTTGCTGTTCATCTATTGTGGGGGTGTGTGGAACGTAACCCCCGTGATAATCGAGGGGCTACTGTAATCAGTACACTAGAGGATAAAAAGAATCCTAAGGCAACAAACAGAATACATTAAATCTTTGACTAAAACTTGCGCCTCAATAAAGCAGAAGGTGGCGGCTGATGGTGAAGAGGAAAACTGTGCTGAATGATCCTGAGGTTGGATGAATTTATAATATGTCCAAGAAGGTATAAATAGGTTCTGTTTGTCTTATAGGCTAAAGAATTAAGCAAACGTTGTGCTGCAAAGCAATTATTTCTCTTTTCAAATGTTTTAGAACGGCATTGGTTTGAAGTCTTAATACTAAACTGAGCATTCTGTAATTCAGATTTATTCAATTAAACATCAAGAGTGTTTGAAAATGTAAAGATCAACATAAGAGACCTTGAACTGTTTAAAACCTGAATCCTCATAACATGAAACCAGCTGGAAAACACAACTTAAAAAAAGAAAAAAAAAACTACATCCAAAACTCTTTTATTTATTTATTTATTTATTTTTAATGAAAACCCACAAAAAGATTTTCAAAGACTTGTGAATAGCTTTAGTAAGCTGGAACTGCTGGACGACAATTAAAACAATACCCTGGCGTGTACACATCCATCACAGAACTGAGTGAGAGACATTCCAAGGAGGATTGAGGATCTAAAAAGACGTGGATTTTGATGGATTCATTTGTATGCTGCGCGACTTGCTGGCAAGCGCTCAAAACCCATTCCAAAGTTGGGATCAATGAGAGGCAGAGACGGATTGAGGACTCTGCTCCTATTCAGTGTTCTGTAGTTTTAGTATTAAAATACGCACTCACAAACTCAGCGAGCTCCTTAAGGAGACTCCCTTTTCATGCAGATCTTTTGTCTCTCAGTAATGTCTGGTATGCCGGGACACAAGCTTTGCTCAATGACCTGATTTCTATAGGACTGCCGAGCCACTGGTCTCTGTTTGTGCGCGAGTTCATCTGCCTGCAAGCCCTTCCTCTGGATAAGGCTCGGGATTTAACTGGGCAGACAGACTCAGACACAGACTGATCCGACAAATAAAGAGGCCCGAAAACACAAAAACGCACACAAGGTCTTGCATGAAGTAAACAAGAAGGCAAAGAGACGAGCACAACTGGCTGAGAAAGCATTCTGCGGCAAAAGATGCCGTTAATGTCAAAAACGATTGTTTTATAGGCATACCACGATCAAGATATGCAAGAAGCAATAACCTAACCAGTTTTAATTGAAACCAAATACCCCACAAATTACCCCTAAGTGATAAACGCCAAATCTAGCATAGAACGTCCCAGTAAATAAGGACGGTTTTCACAAACTTCACCTTGTTTCTGTATGAATATCCTCAGAAGCGGATGAGCCGTCGACACTGCCTTGCAAAAGTTGTCGTCATTGTTAATCGGCAGCAGGTCCCCGTGGACGTCGGCGTAGCCAATCATCACCTCCATATTAGCAATGCGGTGGATGTGGAGTATGAGCTTGTAGAACTCCTCAAACTTGCCAGGCTTGACCCGGTCTAAAGAGAACCTGCGAAACTCTGCTCCATACTGAAAAACAGACAAAACAAAAGAAAAACAACTGAGAATTTGAGTGCGACCAAGTAAAGTATGTCGCTGGGAAACAAAAAATCTTAATGAGCATTTATACTTTGAAAAACCGGTTTCAAAACAGCCAGAACCTTTTTCTAACGTTTGCATAATGCAGAACAGGAAACATTAACCTCAAGGGTAAAAAAAGAGCCAAGTTGCTTTACGTGCACCTTAATGCCTTCTTCCAGAAATGGTTGGACCTTATAGAAACAAGGAAGCTAATTAGTGTTTCACCAAGAGTTTATAAAGTTGATGCTGCTCTTGTGTTTGGGCTGACCTGCTTTTTTTTTTTCCTAAGCTAGCAACTGCATATACAGTATTAAACTAGTATAAAATTTAAATTAAATTGAGGGGGAAAAACTTGTTTATAATCAATGCACAGTGTCACCACTTGTTTTTAAAATTTATTTAATAAAGCCCAAAAGCAGGTGTCTTAAAGCCCAGGACATCTAATTTACTCATTCCAACACACTCACCCTAAAACATTATTTTCCATTACACTTCAGGAATTAAAAAAGCTGCGTAAAAACAGTGTTCACGTAAACTGCTGTGATTTATTTACCTACTTCTGTTTAAAGATAACATCAATCCAATTGAGTCTCAGTTCCTTGGTGAGTAGTTAGCTAGTCCATCTGCTCAGGCCTGAACTCTTTCTTCAAGCAGAGGCTGTTCAAATGAGCCATCCACAACAGGTAAGGTATTGATTTTGATAAGCTTTCCACAGAACCCCACTTCAAATGATCTGAGGGTCAAGGAGATCCTCTAAATCAGAGATGGACAACATTTTTTCCAAAGGACAACATCAGGACGTTTAAAGCGATCAAAAGGCCATATAGAGAATTGGAAAATGAATTTCCTTTATGACGACCTAGAAGAGCTTTTTTAGTTTTTTTTTTTTCTTATTGCAGCATAGTTATCATGCTTTATAAAACATGAATTTCCAATATCCTTTAGGAATATGAGATATATTCTGTAGATTGGCTCTGGTGACAATATACAGTACTGTACATTATATAATATACACGTTAGCTTAGCATGCTATAAATGTTAGTGGAAATATGTAAAACAAACAGATATTTGTGTTTCAAAGTCGTTAAGGTTCAGTCTAGTTCTGCAAACTCACTGACAATGTTTTTTTTTTTTTTAAAGTTTTGCACAAGATTAATTTAAATTTCCTTAAGTCTCGTTGATAAATTGCGGTTTTATTTAATCAGTCTTTATTTGTTTTTTTATTTTTTTTATTTTTAAACTAAGGAGTCTCATGGAGATTGTCCAAGGGCCACTTTTGGCCCTCGGACCTTAAGTTGCCCACGTCTGCTCTAAATCTATATGAGTTGGAATAAAACCAGGAAATAGGATGCACCCTAAGAGTGTTCATGGACTCCGACAAACAAACACAAGCCACAGAAACCGTGTGGATCACAGAAGTAATTTGTGGAACAAAGTGCTGCTTGTTAGAGTAATCCTTTGCTAACACTGGAAGAAAGAGCGTATCACAGGGGAAGATGACCAAGGAAAAGGAGGACAGAGAGGAAAACCGCTGACACAATAGCAGAAGGGTAGGGGATGCTTTTACCATTTTCTGTAATTAGAAGATAACACGAGTTAACAGACTATCAGGACGCCAGATTTACTTAAAGCAGCAGAAACGCACGCTTGTGAAGCAGCTTCTAGAAAACTCAATTTGTGCAGAACAACTTCCGTTACAGGATGAGACACTGAGCAGAGAAACCAGTTTTATCAGCGTTTGAGTAGGGATTGTATAACTTATGCTTAATGCTCAGCGTACTAAACTGGCCTATCCCCCGTCATTTCTCTGAACGTTTTCTGGGTACAAAAACGTTGCGTTCAGCTACAACGATCTGTTTCCACATGCAGGATCAGCCCCAGGCTACGGACAAGTCTCGACATGGAAGGATTAATCACAAGCTTAAATACTAAACCCAATACTAAGAATAAATCACTACAGGCCCATTGCATCACTTGTCTTCCTTGCCAATCAGGACAAAGAGATGCCCAACAGGCTGAAACACGTCCGGGGCCTTTTAACCGACACAGAAACAGAAAATGGAAAACAACAGACTTGGTCGACATTTATCTTATTTAATAGTGAAAACGGTTTAAAAAGGTTAAAAAAAATAATAAAAAAAATAAAGATAAAGCTCTAACGTTATGAAGTTTTCATTTTAAAAAAGCAACCAAAAACAGCATCAAATAAAGTTACGGTAGGGTTTAAAAAAAACCAAACTTGTGCCCTTCTTTTCACTCACCTACACATAATCCCTCCCCATACCGTGATAAGAGCTTTAAGTGATTGAATCCAGTTCCACCGACAGGCAGCCAGACACCTCCACTGTTATCTGTGATAAGCTTATCACTGGGACAGTTTCCCCTACGAAAACCAAACGTGAGACACACTGGTGTCACTTTTGTACCCTGTCTGCATTTTCTTTAGGACAGTTGTACCTTTTTTTTTTTTTTGGAGCACTAGTTAACCTCGATGAACAGGTTTTTATTATGAATTAAGAGCTGCACGATATTTTGAAAATGTACCTCTATTGAAATAACAGCATCACAATAAACTGCTTTGCCTGCATCAAATCATAAGTTCCAAGTTTCATCCATTTATGGTTTGCTCTGGCTAATAATGTACTTATCCAGTCTGATTGACTCCCACAGCCACTGAAACCCACACTTCATTCAGATGAAAATTATTTTTATGTGTCAGAATGACAAAGAGAGGCGTAGAGGAAGTGTGGATTTATCACCACTGATAGAATATTCATCATTATTATACTCTTTTTTGGTACATTGTTTACTTAATGAAGCGTTAATCTCGCGTGGATTATCATCTCAAAGCACAACAAGCAAAGACATTTTTACTCTTAAATTAGCCACACTGTCTGGGTTTAATCTGGGTTAATCTGGATTTAGTTTATAACCGTGTTTACAAGGAGGACCATGTTAGACTGAGTTGAGACCACTTGATAGCAGCGAGGCTGGGCTCAGTCCAGATCAGACCGGGTGCAGAGTCAGACAACGTTGCAACTGCGCTGCTCATGGGCAAAGAAAGTTTGAGATGGTCTTTAGAAACGGCGCATCGTAAATTTATTTCCTTTAACGGGCTTCAAATGCCTGATTAGTGTCCATAAAGGAGTGCAAGTACAATGTGGCATGTGGTTAAAAACTATAATCACAAATTAGAGCCCAACCGATATCGGTAAGGCCGATATACATAGATATTTGGAGATAACTGTCCCATTATGCACTGATATAAACACTTGTAATTTTCACCCTTAAAATGATGGGAACCAGCCATATCCTTACTTGCAAATGGCGTAATTATACAATGTATCCAGCAGAGGGCGCATGCAGACTACCTTAAAGTCATGGCCATTGACTAACTTTCACGTTCATCACAGTCGAAGCAGCGAGCAATAGCGTATTCTTCAACCCTCCAACCTGCTTGTCATTAGCTATGTGCCTGTTTAAGTTAGCAAGCCAACGTTTAGATAACCTAGCTGCAGTTTTATGGACGATCACTAGTCTCTAAAAAGCCTGACTCGCCAATATCGATTTTGTTTTATAAGCGACACTGTCAGGTGTTATAATATTATAACACCTGCAATATTATTTTATTGGGAAAACATACCCTTGAACAATATCCTAGAAACAATGCAAACTTGTTTTAACTGGCCATGAGGTAGTGATCTGAAATCTAAATGAAGTTCAGACAACTGTTGTTAAAACTACAAAACAATTGGTAAAATATGTTTCTCGTGCAAGTACTGGGCTGATCTCCCAAAATTAAGAAAATTGGGGCTGATAAATGATAAATCGACCCTGATTTATCGGTCCACCCCTACAAGGCTTTTAAAACTTTATCCAGAACAATAAATCTAATATAGATATATATATATATATATACACACAGGTAGTCCCCGACATACGGCACCATCGACCTACGGCGCTCCGTACTTACGGCTCCACCCCCCAGTCATCACGCCGTTCATTGCCTTTTTTATGCAGCATTTTATATTTTTTTCGTTTTTTTTAGGGTATTTTGTTAACTAACTGCTT
>JARVGV010000630.1:17557520-17572906 GCA_031762435.1 Hypsolebias longignatus | reverse complement strand
CACCGTCACCCCCCCCCCCCCCGCCCCCATCTCTCTGATTTGCTACAGCTGTATGTCCCACCATGTTCTCTGAGGTCTGCTGTTATATAAAAAAACTGGTTTGTATTGAAGGTACCACTTTTCACAGGCTGTAATGTGATTCATAAAGACCACCTCACTGCGCCAGCTGTCCCAGTGCCAGGCAGAATGGCTCTTGGGGGCACCAAACCATTTAGGGCATTGGCATGGCACCTCTACAAGGCCTCTCTTCTATACATATTGGCTTTAGCTCCTAGTTGGTGAAGCCAAAACACAGACGCCAGCTTCTAAAGATGCTGCTTCTGCTCCAATCCATTTAAGGAGAGATCTATCTGAATTTGATTAATCAAAAATATCCATTAAAAACTATTTTGTCCTCAGTTTCCTTATTTATTAGATACTTTTTAAAACATGTATTCCAAAATATGTTTTTATTTTCAGTATGTTTACTACTACATGCTTTGTGCTATTTTGTTCATTCATATATGTATTAAAAAAACAGCTCGTTCAGGAGTATGACTTGGGTTTTGTGAATAACATACATTTCAAAATGTTTCACTTTGTCATAAATATATTTTCTGGAGGCCATGGCAGCTCGATGTTCATTGCTCTGATTGCATTAATCTTAGGCTGCAGGTTCGAGCCTGGGTTGCATCAGTAGCAATTGCCAAATCTTCCACGCGAAATTGCTTGTTGTGGCAATCCTTTAAAAAATGAGCAACAGAAAGGAAACAAAAGACAAAAACAAATTTATTGTCATATAAAAAAATGACAATGATTCACAGACGATCAGGCGTAGACGTCATCAAGTTTATTACAAAGCTTTGGAGAACAGTCAGACCCACAGAGAGTCCATACATTACAAGTACAGAGCCAATTAATACCTTTTCTTGTTTGAGTTCTGATACGTTCTCACTTCCTGAAATGAAAAAGTTGTTTGGCCTGATGGAGTCCAACATGTCCACTCAATTGGACACAAACCTGTAGCTCCTGAATGCTTTAACATTCATCAGTGAGAGCTCTAATGAAAAGTTAGAACTACAGGAATCATATTCTTATTCCAGATTAACAGTCAGCATGATCAATATATAGTAAATTATGAATGAACTGTGTTTGCACACAGCACGTGAACTCGCACGTCACCGACCCCCAGTTTAAAAAAAGGTATTCACTTAATTTTGCAGTAGAACATGTTTTGCTATGTTTGACCCAATTCACAATCTGTTCTGTCCGCTGTGCTCTCAGATGTGCTTCACTGCTCACCTTTATCCATTTCCTCATCAGAAAAATCACTCTTCCTTTTCTGACGCCACTCAGCCAAGAGCTGTATTTTCTCTTTGCAGTGCGTTCAGCCATCTTTTAGTTGGAAAATAAATCACAAAACAAGATTTTTCAAGCTAAAACATAAGTCCATAATTTGTTTCCTACTTCTACTTTAGATTTTGCCCATGAACATTACATATTCGCATGACAGAAATTTGATTGGCTATACGTCTGTAGCATCAGAGCTGATTGGTCAGTTCTGCACGTAAAAGAGTGTGGTTGTCCTCAGTCAGAACACATGATGCTCGGTTGATATTGTTGACCCTGGCGAGACCATAGATTGACCCATTTGGTCAAGTGAGGTGTCAATCAAAAGAGGAGGGCCTGCACTGCCATTCTGACACTGTGAAATTCAAATTAGAAGCGCCTGGTAAAGTGCAGCAGCTGTTTAAAGCAAAAAGGCATCAATATGGCCCACGGGCGGGCTGTTGCCAGTTAAACTGACCATATCTGTTTCTGACACTTGATTTATTTTCTGCTGAGTGTTGTGAATCAATGTTCTTTAGAGTTAGCTGTTAAAGAAGAGCCTGTCCAGATGTGGATACATTTACAAAAGTTGATGTAGCCTTTGATGTCAAGCCAGCAGAGGACAACTGGCTTCCATGCCTAGCAGGATCACTGACATGTGGTTTCCTGTAACATGCCTGTGTAAGAAATGCAGCATGTTGTGCCTGAAATAAATAAATAAATAAAATGTAGTCCACACTGTGTTAGGATAATGACTGCAGGCTGCAGAGAATCTCACGGACAGAGACAAATCACGTTATCGTCTCTCTGTCACTCTGCCAGCAGGGGAGTGTTTTGACATTTCAGAGGCCTGATATCTGACTGCTTATATGTTTAACACTAAGAGAACTGAAATGTGAAAGAAATGAGCAAGTCTGGGAGACAAAACTGTAGGGGCTTAAACAGGAATCTGCTGCTGGTGCTTTTTTCCTTTTCTGTTTTTGGAAAAGGGGGATTTAACACTCAACCCCTTAACACCAAGGTCTTGTTTTCACACAACATTCAAAGTAAAAGATGTGAGCTGTTTTGCCAGGCAAAGGAAGTTGTCCCAGATTTCCCCTGACTGATGATCCTAAATAAGTCTAGATATAAATTTAGACTGTCTGCTTTTAACAAATGAGATCTGGGATTGTGGGATTGGACTGGATGTGGAAACAAATGTTTAAATAAATTAAATGGACTCATATACAAAGATGTGAGTTTACTGACACTGTCAGTACAGTGAAATATGAAGCCAGTCCAAAGATGAGTGGAGAAGCTGACTCCTATAATTTCATCTGCCATCTTTATTCTGCCTTCCCCTTTTCTGTTTTTTTCTTTTGTTGGGGAACACTGATCCGGTAACGCTGGGAGTGTAATGGCGCTATAGTTTAAGTAGCCATCAGTCAACAAGTCATAATCTGTTGAGTTGTGCTTTGTGTTCCACAGGGACAGAAAATCTCTTAGATTTCACTGATTTGAGATCTCTTGGTAAAAAAAATACCAACTGGCCAACAGGGATTTCCTGGAAACTCCATGCATTTTAAATGTAAAACACATTTTTTTTTCCGAAGATATACATGATCTTAGTCACTTGTACTTATTGCCTGCATCTGAAGGTGAAAGGGCTGTCGGTGATTCACTGAATGGATTATAGAGAAACTTTTAGTGAATAATACATGGGTTGACACCTACAACTCACTAACATTTCAAAGGTCCCGGGTTCGATCCCCGGTCATTGCACATCTCGTGGTGTCTCTGAGAAGGACACCCCATCCCCAGTTGCCCCCTGCGCACCTCCAAAGGTTTGCCTCGTAGTGGATGGGTTAAATGCCTCGTAGTGGATGAGTTAAATGCAGCGAGCCAATTTTGCCATTGTATGGGAACATGCAATGATGACAATACATACACATTATTATTACCATAAATTATGGAGATAATGCATGAAATTGTGTATTATGCTGTATTTGAGGTTTGACCAAAAAGGCTACAACTCCCATCATTTCTCAAGATAAAATGATCACAGTTTTGAAATTGGCATAAAAATTGTCGGTCATTCCTTCAAGGAATGCTAGACCTTTAATTTAATTATGCATTTTAGTACTTGTGCAAAGAGTTTGTGAACCATGAGCAGCTGTAGTTTATGATTTAAAACAAGTCGTGTTTAGAAGTAAAATTCAAATTTCACTTTTAATTATCCTTCACAAGTGTGTGTATGATGTGTGGAACTATCAGAGCAGTTACGTGTGGAAAAAGTTGTTCCTAAAAGAGGGTTTGATGCATATATTAGCTTACACTTCCTGCTTTATGTCTAGTGGCCATTCAACCCCCGACATAATCCCCATCCTAAATTTAATAAAAATCCTCACCCTCTCCCTTTCGAGTGGGTCAACGGTCAGACATCGTTAATGCAGGAGACTGACAATTCTGTTTCTCGAAACCACCTCAAGGACACACAAAGTCTTTCTTTCTTGGTAAAAATGTACCATTTGTAACAAAAACAGAAAAACTGCTACAAGAAAGATGCTGCTGAGAACGACGAATGAAAATGGAAATATTCCTGGGTACCCCCCCACCCCTCCCCCTCTGAATGCGCTGTCTCATTTACATTTCTTCACCACTGACCTGTCACAAAGACCAATGAAACTGAATGCGGGCGTGTCAGCAGGACAATGCAGGCCGCAGTCCATTTATCTCCATACGTCAACAGGGCTGGTAGGAGAGAGGTTCTGAACGGGCGACATTCTGGTCAGTTTAAAGTCTGCTCTCCCAGACATGAGTTAATGGGCTGCTGATGGACATTCAAAGGCAGGTGCTGTTTTTATTGGCTGAAGGCGCAGAATAAAAAGCTACAGGCTCCTACAGGACTTAAAGCTGTGTGTGCTTAGCCTTAAGTGCTTTTTAATGGCTTTTCTTTGTGAAAAGCACTTGTTAAAATTGGCATTATATCTGTCAATATAAAGTTTGAATCTTCCATGTTAGTTTCCTTTATTTGTAATGGAAAAATAATTGCTACACTGAAATTAGCATTACATGTAGGAAATAATATTCCTCTGCCTTGCATGCCAAAGATCTCAACAAAGATCTTAGTGCTCAGAGTATGTGTTGGGGATGACTATGAGGTACTACCACACCAAACTGTAGCTCAGTATCTGTGCAATGAACTGGGGTGTAACCACTTTTATGTTTGCTCGTGTTGATTAGCTCTGGTTTTCATCTTGAATCGGGCTGACTCCAAACATAAATCTGTTGGAGATGTACTGGACATCCAATCATTAATTTCTCAACGTTTCATTCAAACCTGTCAAGTGGTTCCTTGGTTATTTTGCTAACAGAGAGACAGGATTGACTCCCACACTTAACCAAGTTTAGAACAAATGTAATATGTTGGTGCTCCGTGTATGACTTTTATCTACTACCACACCAAATTTTAGCTCAGTATCTGTAAAATGTTCAGTTTGTAGTCATTTTTGTGTTTGCTAAGGTCGCTTGATTTTGGCGGCCATCTTAAATTGGATTGACTTCAAAAGGTTTGTACCGTATTTTCTGCAATACATGTCGTACTGCCCTATAAGTTGCATCAGTCCAAATATGTCTAATAAAGCTGAAAAATCCATAAATAAGTCACTTTGCCGTATACGTTGCATCTATTATGCGTCACCGCTGACGCGTCGCGTTTGTTATGCATCACCACTGACAACCCGGAAATGTGGGCCGGTGGTGTGCCAAAAATCGAGTGGCTGCCAAATGGTGGCTGCATGCACGGGAGGACTTTAACAAGAATTTAACAAGATTAACAATTAAAAGCAATTGTTTGTTCGAAATTATAGTAAAGGTGTGTCTCAGTCTAACTTTTGCTTTATAAATACACTGTCAAATCAGCTGTATTTCAACAGACGATAAGCAGAAACATGAACATGCAGAGGGCAACCCGCTGTCCATTCCTTCAAAATTTAACAAGATAACCACCTACAAACAATTATTTGTTTGCTCAACTTTATAGTAAAGGTGTCTCATTTGAACTTTTACTTCAGAAATGCACTTTCACGGTCAAATCAATTTCACCGGGGAAGCACAGTGAAATGAAGCTGATTCGGTTGCTCCAGGCAGACGATGATGGCAGGATTATGGCAAGCCAGTTGTGTCATTAATAGCCACGTTTACCTATTACATGACACAACAGCATGCCATACAACTCAACTGCCATCTAGCGGCTGAAAATGGTAGTGTTCAATATTTGCAGTCAGAATGAATGAAAACGGTCATATCTCAGCCAGAAATTGGTTTATACACATGGGGGGAAATCCATAAATATGTTGCTTAGGCGTATAAGACAAAGGGCATGTAAACTGTGCAAAAAATGTGACTTATACAGCGAAAAATACAGTGATTGTAGATGCCGATCTTATGGTTACTTTTTGGGAGTTTCATTATGTCCAGTAGTTTGAGATATTTAGCTAAAATACAGTCAAATAAACACACACACACATACACACACACACACACACACACACACACGCACGCACGCACGCACGCACGCACGCACGCACGCACGCACGAACGCACGCACACACACACACACACACACACAGAGGCCATAGCATTATTGCTCGCCTATCATGGAGGTGAGTAATAATAACTTGCGTGTCTTGGGAACAAATTCTGCAATTCTCTGATTGCACATCCCAGTCGTCACAGCCAATCACACGGTTATAGCAGCAATCCAAGATGAAACAAGGAAACCACCAAGATAATTTGCCAACAAAGACCTGGGGAGACTAACAGACACTGATTTACAACAGAGAGAACAATTAGTGCTGAAAAGGCTCCAATTAAAACGACTCCTCTTGATGTGCAGAGGGAACGAAGCTTCAGCGCACACTCCATCTGCTGCAAGCACAGTCAGATCAATCTGAAATGAAATAATTATGGCAAATTAAAGGGTGTAAAAGTCAGTGATTGATACACCGAGGATGATTTCATACATCTAATTGGAGGGGGGAGACACATTTTACCTGAGCGGTAAGAGATGTTTTACATCGCCGAGATATCCGAGGGGGAAAAAACCTCAAGAATAAACTGATAAAAAAATATAATAGATACAGTAGAAGAAAAATAATAAATATGATATATAATATTAAAGGCATAGCATTCCTTAAAGAAATACATATCATTTTATCATAGATTAATTTAAATCACCTTACACTCAGAAAGTCTAGCTGGTTTGGTCAAGCCTTGTCAATTAGCTGTGGCAGCCATTTTGTGAGATTTTCATAAAAGTGTGTTTAATGGTTGAAGAGACATTTTGCTAACAATCAAAGCTTATTGACTTACAGTTAATGGGACAAATGTAACCAACAATGTCCTGCTATGTATAGCCCTGGGAGTATTACCAGACTTTCAGCTACTACCACACCAAATTCAAACTCAATATGTGAGAAACTGTGTTAAAACCATTTTTGTGCCCTTATTGATTAGCTTTGGTGGCAATTTTTAAATAGATTGACACCAAAAGATCATTTTATTATCTGTCCAAACAGGTCTCACTTGTAAATGAGTCTTCGAGGCTCAATGTGACTTATCTGTTTACATAAAGGTTGAATGAATGAATGAAACTTGTAAATGTACATCCAGTAATTACTCTGACAGTTTTTTTTTTAGACTCCTCTAGTGGTTTGTGAGATATTTGGCTAACAGATACCCAAGAACAGAACTAACAGTTATCAGTAATTTAAGTTTTTAAAAAAAAATCTTGCATCTTAAGCTACTACCACACCAAATTTTAGCTCAACACCTGTAAAACTGGCTGAATTTTAGACATTTTTAAGTTTAGTTTGCTGTCGGCCATCTGGAATTCTATTAACTTCAAAATTCAAACACCTGATTTCTAAACTTTCCAATGTGTCATGATATATTTTACTAACAATAGACAAAGCACATGGGCAAGTGATTACCCACGTGACAGCCTGTTATTAAGCCCGTTTGCTATACGAGGTGTCGTTAATTTATTAAGGATTCAGGGAAGACGGAAACATATTTCTATCTGTCCCAGTTCATGTGTGATGAAAACCAACAGCGGCAAATCAAATTCAGACCAAATAACTGTCAGATGGGATTGATTAATAAAGCCAGTACGAGTCCTTGTGTGTCAAATGATAAAATATGAACATTAACAGCGCAACATTTATTTCCTGTTTGAAAAACACAAAAGAAATAACCAACACACACACCCCCCCCCCCCCCCAGCAGCTGCCAAGGACTGTTATTGGGCTGCATATTTCTGCTCCTGCGCTCACCTGAAAGCTGTGTGACAGTCCTGGTCGATATTGAAATGCAGACACTCAAGCATTCTGTGAGGAAGAAAAAACAGAATAACTGAATACTTAATGTAACTGACAGCGGTGTTGACTTGTTTTCGTTGCCTGATTTAGACAGAAATAAAACCTCATGCATAAAAAAGCACATAGGAAATTGTTGTAATGTGGGCTAAATTGGGTAATTATTCAATACATCGCTATCATTTCTGATCAGATCGCTTCAGTGTCATCGTAATGTTGCTCCTTATTTCCAGGTTTCCCATTTCTTTCTCAGCCGAGACGACTGGAGCACCTGCTAACTGAACAGGTGTGACAATTTTTCAGCAGAAACGAGAAGAAAAAAAAACAATTAAAAGAAAGCAGACAGTGAGGATTCAGGAAACCCAACGTAACTGAGGCGTTAATTAAAAATAAATGGTAGACGTACAATAGTAATAAAATAAATAAATGAATGTATTAACCCCCCTTCCCCCCCTTACTCAAAGTTCTGCTCGGCGTGGCAGACGGCTGAGCCGGGACGGGAGGTTCATGCTAATTGTCGAGACCTTTCATTTCGGGAACGGCATGTCAAAATCCTCCTCCGAGGCTAATTTGTAAGTTTCCCTCTTGAGTGCATTTAGTCCGTCCCATCAAATTGGCTTCCACCATCGTCGCCCCCCACCTCTCACTAATGTAAGATTTTCAATAACGAAAGTCTAATTCTAATAAAACAGAAACATCTTAAGTATTTATTTTGACAAAACTTGTCAGTTTCTCCACAAACGCAGCAGCTGCTTTTCTCTGGCTAATTTGTTTTGATGAATCACCTCGAAGCTGTGAGGCAATAGGTGCAGCGTGTGAAGATGCACTGGTGGTCCAACAAGGCGCGTTGAAGTTCTCAGATAATTTATGATGCAAGTGGGGAAAGAAAAACATTTTACGACAAGAAAGAAAAAAGAAGCCAATATTTTTAGTTATCTGGGATGACTTGCAGTCTGTGAAGCGTTATCCGTGGTTTTGGGGCCTGTCAGCCCACAGTCACGTTTTCTCGCTGCCGACGCCTGCTGAATCAGAGCGAACGTTCAGGATAGACTGGTTCCCACGTTCCCGCACCTACTGTCACCTCTTCCGGTGTCTCGTGGATGCTTTCTGTGTTTTACTGATGTCAGTGCGCTCATACAAACATATGAACAGAAGCCTGAGCATCACACTCATGCAGCTTCTCAAATAGCGGAGAGCTGATGTGGGAAGGTGATGTGTGTGAGTGGGTTTGTAGCTGCACGCTCTGCTGACTCATTTTACGTGGTCATACAGAGGCAAGTGCACATACATACACACGTTTCTTTCTATCTTTATGGGGACTTTGCATTGACTTCCATTCATTTCTATAGCCTAACCCTGACCCTTACCCTAAACCTAACCACTTCCAGTACATACCTAACCCGTCCTCAATGCACACCTTAGTCCTAAACCTAAGCCCTAACCCACCAATGACGCTTGAACCTCATGGGGACCAGGCTTTGGTCCCCACAATGAGCAGTTGGTCCCTCACAATGTAGTACCTTATTTTCTGGCGTATAAGTCACATTTATTATGCATTAGTTTAATGGTCAAAACAGCTTCATTTTGCCTGGGTGGCATGGTGCCATCCATCCATCCATCCATCCATCATCCATCCACCCATCCATCACAGTTGAAGTTGCAGGCTCTCCAGTGTTCTTCAGCCTGCACCAGCTGAGTGAAGCGAGTGCACACGGGAGGAGTCGCTTTTGCAGTTCTTAGAAATTTAAAGTGTCAGTCAAAAATTGCATTGTGAATATTAAAATTAAAAAGTTTATAAGTCGCTTTGGCGTATAAGTCGTTGGACTGACAAATCTATGCAAAAAAACCCAAAAACCTGTGACTTATATGCCGGAAAATATGGTATATGTCGAAAAATGGGCCTCACAAAGTAACATAAATAAGCATGCACACACACACAATAGGCCTTACAAGATAACAAATGTAAAGATATACACATACTATTAGTTATAATTACAGATTGATATACACAGGTTGTAAATTATGGCTTTTTTTTACTCTTGTTTGTCTTTTATTTACATTTAGTTCTTGTTTTAATTTGTGGGGTATGTTATGAGGTGGGCAGCATGATAGCGCAGTTGGTTGAGCTGCCTAGCAAGCACAGTGCCCCGGTTCAAATCCCGGTCCGGGGGCCTTTCTGGTTGGTGTTTGCATGTTCTCTCTGTGCATGCGTAGATTTTCTTCAGGTACTCTGGTTTCCTCCCACAGACTAAAAACATGCATGTTAGACTGATTGGTAACTCTTAAATTGTCCCTAGGTGTGAGAGTGAATGATTGTTTGTCTTGTTTGTCTCTATGTGTCCCTGTGATGGACTGGAGACCTGTCCAGGGTGTACCCCACCTCTCACACAGTGATTGCTGGACATGGGCACCAGTGACCCCCCGCGACCTGAAACGGAAGAAGCTGGTAAAGATAATGGATGTATGGATGGATGTTATGAGGTGTGCCTGTGTGTAAGTTTGTGAGAAAGTAGTGGCAGGTTATAAAAATAACTGCAAACTATTGTTTTATGTCAATCAAAACTGTCAATCAAGACGTCATATTTGCTTTACTATAACATCAAATAAATAATTACGCTTCAAGCAAGAAAAATACACATAGAGGTCAAAGTTATCCTGCAAACTGTATATGTAATGTACTTTTTTACTGAAGTCTCACTGGTAATATGGAAGAGTGGGAGCCTCACAGACTCAGACAGGCAACCAGCAGGGGGCGCTTGTTTTGTTTCAGCTTCAACTTCTTTGTGACTTTCAGTTGTCTATGTTTCCACATGTTGAGCAGTCACTGAAAAAAAATTGTGATTTTTTTTTGTTTACTTTTATTTTTAAAATGTAAAATGTCTAATCTTTTATAATAAAAATAGCGTGTAAGTAAACCGTATTCTGCAATTAGCACAAAAATGAGGGCATCAATTTGTATTCCAACCTCATTAATCATTCAGTACAAATACTATCAATTACTTCCTCAAGGTAATTATTCTTAACATGTAGGAAATGCATTTTTTTTTAAATCATAAAGTATTCTAGTTACTTTTAAATAAGCTACGGTTCATGTTAAAACAGCATCAAAACATTTTTTACATGTACTTTGTAAAAATGTCTTATAGTAGTGAAGTTTATGTAGTTTTATGTAAAGTAAAGTTTAGTTTTAAGTAAGTAAAGTTTATTTGTCATATAGTATTTAATACATTTTCACATGGCTATAAATACCTACAAAGTGCTTTAAATTAAAATAGAATACAATGAGAAAAATTATAACACTCAGAAAATGTTGTAAAAGGACAAAAAAATGAATATGTGAAGCACATTTCGCACATACTTCCTGTGTGATTTAAGACTTTTTAAAGGAGTTTATCTGATCACACATGATTTATACAGTATGTGGAAAAATACAGTAAAATCATTTTTTTTATTTTCCATGAAGGAAGACTGGACCTTATCAAAAGTTATATGTACACCTTAATACATGTTGTTTTTGTACATGTATTAAAATGCCATATCCAAACAAAATCATAAAAAAGTACTATATATACAAATAATTTTACTGACATTTCCATTTGCTTAAGTTTCATGCCAGTCTCCATCTTTAAAATCCTACACCACGTCACATGTGGCTTTTCTAAGTTCTCCATCCATGTGAAATAGAAACAGCTGTTATGTGTCGTCAGCAAGTCCCTCCTGTCAAGACTTTGTGTGTGTGTGTGTGTGTGTGTGTGTGTGTGTGTGTGTGTGTGTGTGTGTGTGTGTGTGTGTGTGTGTGTGTGTGTGGTCTCGTTTGGTTTTGATGTTTTTTGGACAGGCAACAACATGTTAAAACCTTGAAAATGAAGACAAAAGGCATGGGGAATTCCATCATGTGTCTGTTGTTGTGAGATCTTCCATAAGAGGAAGTGTTTTTTTTTTTTTTAACCCAATTTAATTTAATTTAATTTCATTGTTAGTTTTATTTTTAAGATCTTTTTTGTTTTGTAAAAATTGGAAGATGCAACAAATAAAAACACAAAAAAAAAAAACTCATGTTATGTACTCATTACATCAAAAATATATTTTATGCAAGAAATGCATTGTTAAATAAGGCACATAAAAAACAAAAAGCTTTACTTAAATAATAGTGACTTTATGTCAGGGTAAAACTCCTAATAAAACAAGAACCATTCTTTTTATGAGCAAGTACTCAACAAGTGTAGCTGAAGCATCCCAAAGAGACTCTAACTTCTGAAAGCAGCTCCTTTGATTTGAGCTTTTTTTTTATGGTTTTGCATTGTGCCTCAGTGTTTCCAACATCCTGTACAAGTCTCGCCAAAACAAAGGCAACAATGCTTTACCGGCACAATTCCACCTCCGCCTTCTAGGTGTAACAAATACTTCCCCTGTGGACTCTCCCCCTGGTGAACACAATCAAATAAACAATACAGTACAGCTTTTTTTTTTCTTTACTGAAAACCAGAGAGCCTATTAGAGGAGCAAACGACCTGATTGTTGATTGTGTTAGCATGTCTGAGTGCCCCACTAAATTGCCCACAAGGGTTGAACATAGGAGAGAGGAGGCAGTGGAGACTGCAGGGTTCTCCACTGGTACAACTTGTGCACACTCTGAGAAACAGAGCAGAAACTTGCCGGGTTGAGAAACTGCTGTTGTGCGTTATTAAAATGGGTCATTTCATGGATGACCCACTTTATTACACGAAACACATGAGGGAAAAATGAAGAGCCATAGCGTTGACACAGAGTAACACAGCTATATCAATTCAACAATTACAGTACTGGCCTATTTAAAAAAGGCAATTAATGCTGCTTACATGGGAAGACTGAAAAAGAAAGGCAGATGTGTTGTTTATTTATTTATGTTTCTCATCACGTTTTTCAAGTTGACTCTCGAAAATTAGATGGGAGCAAAAGTAACTGAGGTTTCCTGGGAAATAACGTCACCTCACGTGGGACTGCTTGTCACTTAATCATCTGGATTCATTCAAGGTGACATGGCAATGCGCTTGGGAGCCCACGGTCCAAATTTTCCTCCGGGTAGGAGGGACTTAATGAATGGATGGTGACCTGCAAATTCCACCTCCTTGCAGAACAAAAGATGGGAAATTAAATGGCAATTTCTTTTTCTTCGTCTTTTTTAATTTTATATATACATGTACTTATGTTGTGTATAACTTAGGGAAATGAGAAAATAAAGATCATGACATATCCCTTGAGAGTTTAACACTTGATTATGACAGGTTGAGAGTTGAGTTTAAATCCACTGAACTACAGGTGGTCCTCTGGTTACGACGGTCTTGGGTTACAACGTTTCGAGGTTACAACGCATCTCCCTTATTCACGTTACGCGGTTACGTCGGTTTTACGTTGGTTTTATGTCGTTTTACGTCGGTTTTACGTCGTTAAACGTCGTAACACTGCAGCGGTGGAAGAATACAGTACACGGTGCAGCGCCGGAGGAATACAGTACTGTACAGAGAAGGACGGCATCACTAGCATCCCAGTAGGCCATTAGCCCTTCATTATGGCTGCCAAATGCGGACTCTTCTGATGGCAGTGCATCGAGGAAAAGGAAGACCATCACCATGGACTTACGTTGAAAATTGGTTTACGACGCCGCATGAGAACGGATCTAGGTCATAAGTCGAGGACTACCTGTAAATGGGAATATTTGTCTGTCTCGTCAAATTACAGCATATTTTCTTTTGGTGCACCAACAGCAATAACAGCCTTGTAGATGTTTTATTTATTGTTCAAAAATAAAGTTGGTTAAAAAAAAAAAAAAAGAATTTATGAAGACTTTAATGTAAGTTTTATAAAGCAATTATTCGATTGTTGAAATAAAGAAAACATGATGTTTTTCCCCTCTCAAACTATACAAGTCTTGAGTGAGTTTGTGTACCTTGAATACACAATTTCATTCCACCTCATATATCACATGATGCAAACGACAATAAAGAACCTTGAACCTATCAGTGGTGGGCACAGCTAACTAAAAACAGCTTCGCTAACCCATATTTCAACAACTAAAACAATTAGCTTAAACTGCTAAACAGGCAAAACAATTAGCTGAAGCTAACGCTAAATTTCTAACTATTGAGACGACTTTCACTCAGTCTGAGTCTTGTGTCTTTGTCTAGTTCCAGTTGAAGCTGCATCGATCAATCACGTCTTGTCAAATGTACACACAGTAAGCCAAAAGTGTGCCTTCAGATAACCGCTGCTGCTTTGACCAATGTTCATGTTGTCACATGTACATGTAATAAGCCAATAGCATGCCTAACTGACTCTGCAAGACATGCCCATGACAGAGAGGAACAAGATTGTGAATTTTGTCAGTGGACCTAAAGTTGGCAAAACCTAATTCAGCAGAAGCCAAGTCCCCTAAAAGTTTCCAAAATAAGTGAAAATGCTAATCTGCAAAAAAAAAAAAAAAAAAAAAAAAAAAAAAAGGTCTGCTATTAGTTATTAGCAAATGATCAGAGCTGTGCCCAACACTGCCATATATGAGGCAAGGTTTGATAAAATGTCAAGTTCAAGTCAAATTCAAGTTCAAGACAATTTTATTGTCATTACCATCTCATGTGAGATGGAATGAAATTATGTACACGATGTCCCTGTTACACCCCAACACAAGCAAAATATAAAGTATAAAAAGAACCGGTAAATAAGGATCTAAAGATACAGTATACATATATGCTAAATAAACACAGAACGGTACACTAAAAGATCTAAGATACATGCTAAACGCTAATAATGTAAAACAATATGGCGTGTCAGCAGCCTGAACATGAGTCTGTGGTGAGCTGGGTATGAATGAATACAGCGACATGATCAGCATCATGGATAATCAGCAGCACATATCATCAATCAAAGTGACATTACAGTTTTTTTTATTTTTTTTTAATTACTCTGGTTAGAGATTCATGAGTCTAACAGCTTCAGGGTAGAAGCTGTTCCTCAGTCTAGTGGTTCTACGTTTAATGCTCCGCAAACTTCTGCCTGAGGGGAGTGGGGCAAAAAGTGTGTGTGCTGGGTGAGTGGGGTCCTTCATGATACAAGTGGCTCTCTTCCTGCATCTGGAGGTGTAGATGTCTGTGATGCTGGGGAGACTGACTCCAACAGACTTCTGTCGTAACGTGACTGGAAACTGGTCGCCCATGGCTACATTTTAACAATGGAATAGCGGCTTTTGTGTAACCTTTAAAAATAATAATTTACCTCAGGGAACATTCTGTTCTATAACAGGCTTTATTTCTTAAGTAATATAATTATGTCCACAGTGTGTGCAGGATTTTTGGCAGATGACTACTCTGTCTAATCTTTGCACATTTTCATAATTTAAAAGCTTACAAATTAAAATGATAATCATATTTAAAGTTGTGAAGCAATTTTATTTTATTTTTTTTTTACCAAAAGCAGGGATAAATTTGTACCCACCTCACCACCATACTAAATCTGAAGACGGGTAAAACTGAACTCTTAATAAACTGATCTATGCTTTTATCAAAGTGCCAGCAAAGTGGAAGAGAAGTTAGTTGCTCTCAAGGATAATTAGCTAAATGCACCTCTTAAAATTCAAACTTCTGATTTTGTTCAAATGTATTTCCAGCAGTGCTGCTGGGAGTGGTGGCGCAGAGGTTAAGAAGGTGAGCTTGTGATCGGAAGATTGCCGGTTCAAGCCCCGGTACCGACAAC
>JARVGV010000630.1:17459198-17471318 GCA_031762435.1 Hypsolebias longignatus | reverse complement strand
TACAATATAATATAAAGTTTGTTCCTAAGATGGTCAGATCCAAAAACCACAGCCTCTGTCTCGTCTAAGTTTAAAAGCAGAAAATTAAGGGTCATCCAGGTTTTTATGTCTGCTTGTAGTCTAAGTAACTGATTGGGTTCATTGGGTTTCATAGACAAATATAACTGCGTATCATCAGCACAACAATTAAAATTTATCCCATGCAGTAAAGAGTATTAGTCCAAACACTGAACCCTGAGGAACACCATGAGAAACTTTGGTGTATGATAAAGATTCATTATTTACATTTACAAAATCAGATAATTGTGATTTAAACCATTTTAGAGCCGTTCCTGTACTCCATCCATTATCTTTATCCACTTCTTCGTTGTCGGGTCACGGTGGCCACTGGTGCCCTTTTCTAACTATCACTGTGCGAGAGGTGGGGGACACCCTGAACTGGTTGCAAGTCCATCCCAGGGCCACATGGAGACAAATGAGACAACCATTCACTCTCTCACTAGGGACAATTTAGAGTTACCAGTCAGCCTAACATGCATGTTTTTGGTCCATGGGGGAAACCAGAATACCCTGAAAAACCCATGCATGCACACAGAGAACATGTAAGCTCCACCCAGAAAGATTTGAGAGGCAACAGCTCTACGAGCCACAGTTCCACCGTTCCTGTAATCCCAATATCATATCCAAGTCTCTGTAGTAGACTACTGTATTGTGATCAACTGTATCAAAAGCAGCACTGAGGTCCAACAGGACCAGTAGACACAAGTCCATTGTCTGAGGCCATGAGAATATCATTATTAACTTTCACCAGTGCTGTTTCTGTGCTATGGTGAGCTCTAAACCCTGACTGAAACTCCTCAAACAGATTATTTCTGTTCAGATGTTCACACAACTGCACTGCAACTATTTTCTGAAGAACTGTTTTGATGACTGTTAGATTACATATACGGTACGGTAGGTCTATAATTGGCTTGGATTCCTGAATCAAGATCAGGCTTCATATGTAAAGGTTTAATTAGAGTAACCTTAAAACTCTGTGGTATGTAACCATTCATCAAAGACAAATCAAGCAGATCCAAAATGGGACCTCTTCAAATAGTCTGGTTGGGATGGGATCTAGCAGACATGTGGATGGTTTGGATGAAGCTTTTTTTTAAATTATTTTTATTCAGAGAGCTCAACATCATCTATGTAAAATAATCATAAATAATTTTTTTTGTGGAACATAACAAAACACCTTTACAAAGGGTGACCACCACTGTGTGTTTTCTTCACACTTAAAACAATTTTTTTGAAAATGACAAAGGAGAGAAACATATCAAGCTCAGGGACTAGGCTGTGAAGTAAATTAAAAATTAACAATTTGTGACGCTAGTTGATGGAAATAAGAAACATGATGGGAAGAAATCCATAAAAAGTAATGTGCAATAGCTCATCAGCAGGGATGAAATTGTATTTCACCTGAAAGAGATTTATATAAATGGGGCCGTTTCAGTTTAATAACCTCTGTGTTGCCTTTCTTTAACAGGCTGAGTCACTCGGGAGGCCGGTTAAAGAAATTAGACATTATTAAAACATCTGAAATAGAATCACCTTTGCACAGGTCACAGCTTGGAAAATGGGTAAATGTCAGAGGCTTTATTTAAAAGACCAAACCTGCAATCAAAACCACTGTGTAATGCTTACTTTAGACACCTATTTACAAGTAGTTGTATAAAAAAAAAAAAAGAAGACTGTGTGGAAATGATCTGTGAGCAAAGTCTGGATTTAACCGTTTTCACTTTTTGTTAGAATTGTGGGATTCCAGTGTTTTTCTCCACAGCAGCTTCCCTTGTGGTCGGTAGGCTCTTTATGGACCTGTGACCAGTCCCATTGATGAGCCTCTGGTGTACTTGAGCTGGTGAAAGTGGTCCATCTGATGCTACAGCACATGGTTGACTGCCCCTTGTATCTGTCTGTGAATCATCTGACACCAGTTTCCATGTCTTTAGTTGTAACCCTCCTCATGAGAAACCAAGCCTGGAACTCTCCAAGTCCTCAAGCTGTGCTCAGTCCAAGGAATCATTTCCACCTACTGTATCTGCCTTCAACTTACCTCAAAACTACCTGGACCTCTACCTAACTGGAAACGCCTACCTACCTCTTTCCATGGACCCACCTGGAAACATCATAAAGCCTCTCAGAGTTCCCTCAGACCCATAACACTTTGGAAATACACTTACCTGTGGCTCTTCCTTTCCAGACCTTCCAGTTGCCCCAGTACATACCTCCCTGATTGTCACATTAAATCAACTTCACTTACCTTGTGTCCTGGTCTCGTGTCCTGCTCCTTCTCATTTCTCTGCCTTGATGTCTAGATACCTTGAACATCACAATAAGAATATAATATTCAGTTTGATGAATCTGTGGTAAACTCATTAGGAGTTTTCCATGTGACGTAAACAATCAAAGGTACGAGAGATTCAGACAAAACGTTTTGATTTTAATCAAAAGCACAAAATGTTCTCAAAGACTGTTACTGCACATCAGATTGGAGAAATCACAGATTTTGCTATGAAAAAGTCAGCTAAAGCTTTTTTAATACACACGTCAACACGTTCTGCGAAGCAGGTCTTCAACTGCAAGTTAAAAATAAAATTCAATCCACATAATAGTCTGACTTCAGACTGTATCATTATAATCTAAAAAATGAAAATGGTTGACTCTGTTCGGTTGCTATTTCTGAAAGAAAAAAAAGCACTTTGCTTTAAAAAATGTTTCCAAAAAAGGGGGGGAAAGAGGAAAAAAGGGGAAAAAAAGGAAAAAAGAAGGAAAAAAAGAGGGAAAAAGAAAAAGAAAAAAGTTTTAAACTCTAATTAGGGCAACACATATTCAGTGTCTTTACAATTAAAGATAAAAGATTTGTTGTTGTTTATATATCCAAACATAAATCCAAAAGTATTTTCATTCAAAATTGAAGTCTCACATTTCAAGTTAGACTGAACAAAGAAAGAGCATTACTTCCTTGCCATAATTTAAATCTGGAGAAAAGATTAAACAAATATATAGGAAATATTATTTACAAAAACTAAATTACTAGGACACCAATTGCAGTTTTCTTTGGCAACAGGTTTCAGAGAAAAGCAAAAGAATCTCATCACCAAATTTTTGTTTCTCTAAGAGAAAAATGTTACCTTTACATTTCATTTTGTTCTTTAGAAAATAATTTCACTGAACATGTTTTAATAAGTGAAGCTTATCAGGAGTCAGGAAACTGTAAGCTAATGTGTATGTCGTGTCCAAACCAGCTGCAAAACAAGAGAAACAATCTATAACATGCACGCCACAAAGATTAGACCATTATGTTCTTATATGGAAAACCTGCTTGCAAATATAACATGCCCCATAGTGAACTGTAAACCAGTCAAAAGAATGTTCTTTAAAGTAATTACTGATTTCGACCCACTCTGGTGACCTACATCCTTCTGTTAAGCAGAAAAATCAAGAGTCTGATTCCCAATGTGCTTCTGTTTATTCTGACCATGAACAAAGGAAACACTGTTTGACTCCATAATGAGTGATGTACATCACTTATAATGTTCTTAGGGCTCAGTTAAACCCCACTAAACATGCGCTCAGTATCTGACAAATTAACTGAATGATAAATGGTTTTGTGTTTGCTATGGTCAGTTGGCATTGGCAGCCATCTTGACACAGAGTTTGAGAACATTCTGGCTGTATGTTGAACCACTCGTCTTGTCAGAATTGATTGTTAATTTGGATCCAAACGTTCACAAGATTTAGGTGTACATGTTGTGTTTTCTTAGTTCACATCTTAGATCTTAGTAATGTTTTTCTTTTACATTTTATTTGGATGTAACTGGGACCCTGTGTACATAATTTCGTTTCATCACATGTGCCACATGTGGTGCAAATGACAATAAAGACTCTCTGACTCTTGATAAAAACACATTCTAGCATGTATTCCTGCTCATAAATGCTACTTGCCTTGCATGTCACAATTAACTGAGAATTAGATCTGACACTATCAAGGTTATATACAGTAACTTGGACTAAGTTCTTGTGGTCAGTGATTATTGATGTTTCTCTGAGCTGCTCTCAAACTTTAGATTGCACATTTCAAAATTTCCCATCAGTCACTGGCTGGTCGTTCAGTTCTGCACATGCTGTTTTCATCCATCACCTGTCGTGCTTGTTCAATATGTTTAAACAGCCGTCTTAGTGTAGATATTTCATAGTTTTAAAGTTTTGCTGTATGCAACATCAAGCTGAATGTCTATTTTTAATAAGAACTTTTTTTTTTTAAATTCAAAGTAATTTTCACTTTGTGCCATTTCTTCTTTATACAAATCATTTAAATGAGTCATTCTAGTGACCTCGCCTTTTCTGCATCTTCACTGAGGCGGTCATAGATGCGCAGGTAGAGCATTTCTGTCTGAACAGAATTGTGTAGCATCATTGGGCAAGACACTGAACTCCCACACTGGAACCTATAAACTTATCAGTGTGTGGCTATAAAGAAAAAGTTCTGCGTAATTGAGTACAATGTATACAATAAAAAAAAAAAGACTGAGTGCAGGAGTAGATAAGAAATTGTGAAACACTCTGTAGAGCTTAGAGAAATTTAAAATATGCTATTTAATATGGGGTGCTGTTTGTAAAGTTACACAGTCAAAAATTAACAGCAATATATATATTTTTGTAAACCATGGCCTTTCATAAGAAAACATTTTTTTTCAGTCGTATTAACATGGTGAAAATATATTTATAAATGTCATAGTTTGCTAACTAAATATTTACTTTACAATCTAAATAGTTAACTTGCAAGTTAAATATGTAGTTAACAAGCTAAACATTTAGCTCCACATTAAATATTTAGTTTACAAACTAAATATGTATGTCTAAGATAATTGTTTAATTTACAAACTAAATATTTAACTTGAAAGTTAAACATGTAGTTTAACAGATGATTTACTACAGTACAGTATTTAGTTGTAAGTTAAATATTTAATTTCCAAGCTAAAAATTAAAATTTCAAACTAAACATTTAATTTCTAAGCAAAACATTTAATTTCTAAACTAAATATTTAACTTGGTAGCTAAATATTTAGCTCGGACATACCGGTAAATATTTAGCTTGCTGGCTAAATATTTAGCTAGCAGCTTGCCAGCTAAATATTAAGTCTGTAAATTAAACATTTAGCTTGGACATAAACATTTAGTTTGTAAACAAAAAATTTAGTGCGGAGCTAAATATTTTGCTTTCTAACTAAATATTTAACTTGCAAGTTAAGTATTTTGTTTGTAAACTAAATATTTAGCTTGTAAATTAAATATTTAGTTTGGAACTATGACATCCATAAATGTGTGAATAACATGTTGAAAATATGACTTTGGGGGGTGGGGGGTGGGGGCTGTTCTTTAGACATACACAAAAATATTGCTGTTAATTTTTTACTTTGTAACATCACAAACGGTTTCATATAATTTAACGCGTATATTTACTGATAAGGAGGTGCACTTAAGTTGGATTTTCTTCTCAGTCTTGGTTTGTGGTGAGGATCCTCAAACCCTTCACCTCTGCAAGCAGCTGCTTGTAGGTTCTGTATAGAACACGCTCACAGGGCATGTGTGCAAAGTTTCGCACAAAGTCAGACCCTTAAGTGACTTAACCACAAGTGTGGACATGCATCCAGACCAGCGGAGGGCAACTCAGGACATGCACACTCATCTAACAAGCTGTGCCACAAAGCAGGCCTGACTAGGTGTTTCAACCCCCACCAGCAGCAATCTGCCAACAGTTGGGTTAATATTGCCACCAGCTGCAGAGGGGGCGATGCCAACAGCTGCCAAACGGCACCAGGCCCAGAATGGCCACACAAGACCCTCCTGTCTTCTCTTCAGCTTAGATTCATAAGTTGTGCTTCATTAAAGCCTAGTACTGTATTTGTCCTTTGCTTGGTCAGTTGATTCTTACTCTTCTTTTTTCATTGTGCCATGTAATCTTTATTTTTATATACAGCTTTTTCATGCTGTTTCATAACTGAGATGATTCAGCTTTTAGTCTGGAAATGCTGTTTGAGATCTGTGCACAAGGGTGCTGAAAATGATTGAGAAATTTTATGCAAAAAAAAAAAAGTTTTTTTTTTTTTTACCCTAGAAAATGGTTATGGTTTATAAAAATGAGACCAAACCAACAAGATATCAAATTATTATAAGGCAGAAAAATACTTCACTGCAAAAACAAAGAATGTCTTGCGTATTTTAAGTTTCCTGTCAAGAACGCTGGTCGTTAATAATATAAAAAGAACTTGTAAAACGATACAGGGAAGCCTAGAGGCTGTTTGTTCTGTCTTTGCATTGCTGTCTGTCACATTCAAAAACGGATCCAAGCACAACTCAAGTACACATTGTAAAGTTTCAGGTGTCTCTAAGCAAAAAGAAATGTCTCTGAAGTGGCTCCTTTTTTCCACCGTTCTCATTTGGATTGATGTAGCTTGTTGCTCGTTACGGTGTGGCTCTTTGCTTGTGTGTGCAAGTAGTGGTTCTCATCACACACTCAATATCTTTTCAGTGTCCTTGTTGTGAAAAGAGGAATTAATGAGTCTTTCCAGTAAAGCGACCTATACAGTGTGTGTCTGTGCAGAATGTTTTAGGTCTAAATGAGGTTAAAGCCTCAGGCGACGGGTTGTTGTGGTTGTTGTAGTTATTGTTCTGTAAGTGGAGCGGAGTGTGATGGTGCTTGTGTGCCTTTTCTGGACTGATTATTTTCAGGCTTACCTAACTGGTTTCCAGATGTAGTTGTACGGTCTGTCTGAATCCGGCTGTCTTAAGTCTTTGCAGAAATCTCCCTCAGTTGTTTTCCCTCAGCTAGCTTCTATACAAATGTCTTCTTCCCTTAGTAGCAAACAGGTGCTGCATAAACTGACCAGAGGCCATTAGTTTTCAGTGTATTTGTACAAGCCTGCAGGCTGTTCCTGGCAGACGAGGCACAAGGCTAATGAGGTTACTCCGTTTCCCCTTTCGGCCTTCCTGTTCCTCCCTGTGTTTGCGTGTGGGGGAAGGCTTCAGCTTTGTGGCATGGTACACACTGCAACTTACCGGTAGTGTCTTCCATATGTTTTAAATGTGTCTCATGTGTTTGCACATATCTAGCCACAGCAAGAATTTGGTCTCTTTTGACTTGGAAAGGCTCATTGGGATCTTTTAGTCTGTAATAAGACCATCACTTTCTGAATTAAATGTCCTCTATTTATTTTAACAGAACAGTTCAATTTGTTATAAGCTCTTGCCTATCAGGTGGTGGTTTTGTGTGGATTTTATTTAATGTATTTTTGGCCTACAATTTTGTTTTTTTCACATAATTTACATGCCCTGCGATTTATAGGCTGAAGTGACTTATTTATGGAATTTTACACTTTTTTAGACACTTTTTTGGACTGATGCGACTTATAGGACGGTGCCACAAGTACGGTGGAAAATACGGTATTTTTTCAATGGTACATCAACAGATGATTTACTACATAGCATGAGTTATTTGTATGACTCTAGAGAGTACATACACATCCAAAGCCCTTATAGAAATCAAAGTTTATGATCAATATGTGCGTAAAAATAGTGTTAAGTATTTTTATTTGTAATTTTCTCAAAGTGAGACCTCTTTATTAGGAATGTTGCGGCATTAAGCACTTGATACAAAAGATCTGCCCTTTTTTTTTAATGCTTTACACACTTCCTTGGCAATGCTCTTCGTTAAAATCAAGTCTCTCTTGTAAATGAGTCCCCGAGGCTCAGTGGGATTAACCTGTATAAATAAAGGTTGAATGAATGAATGAATGCAGATGGCTGTTTTCAAAGCAGCTTATTACATTTTTGATAACATTCTGGTCTGAACGATTAAGGTTAGATGATAATCTGGATAAATAAATGTCCTGTCAGGAATGCTTATAAAGTGGATGGATTTATATAATTTCTTGAGACGTATAGTAACGTGTGACAAATGTTCTCCAGAGAATATTTCTTCAGCGGTTTGAATTTAGATAAACTAATGTTGTTGATAATAAAGTGTGGTTTTATATCTGTCTTTGCAGAACAGAGCCTTTGTTTGTTTTTGTTTTTTTCTTCTTCTGCGGGAGTGAGATGGTTATTAAAGGAGTTTTGTTAAACAAGATCTGCTGCAGCCATTGCTACTGCTACTATGATGAATGCCTCCTTGTTGGGATGTAAACTTCAGAAGATCTTGCAGATCACAGCTTGGAAGAATCTCTTTGCATTTTTGTGTGTGCATTAAGTTGTAGCCAAAGTAAAAAAAAAAAAAAATGTTAGTTGGTCTGTAAGTGTTGAACAAGGCAGTTTATTTTAGAAATGGAGCTATTTGTTATGCAACCTGTCTATCGGAGTATACATTTACATTCACAAGGGCTGCTTTAGCATATTTTAACACGGTTCTACCATGAGGCCTGTATTCTGTCTTCTTTAAGGCCACATGTGGCTCAGCTCTTTGAACCTGTTTGAGGAATTTTCCTCAGCTGAGCCCTAAAAACCATGGCGACAATGCTCTGAAACAGCAAACATACCATTACTTTAACATTTTGTTTTATGAGAGACGCTTAAAATTCCCGCAGCAACAATTTTACAGTGCTTTCTTGGCATTCTTGGCACCAAATAAACAGGAAACCGTTGCTTTGAGCCCAGCACTTTGTGATAAGGCTCCTCTGGTGATGTGTACCAGGCGCGGACTTGAACAAAACCTTCAACTCTTTTTGTGCTTTGTCACATACGCTACTAAAAGTATCCCTGGAATCAAAAGGAGAAAAAGAAAAAAGGAGAAATGACAAAAATACTTTGCTGACTCCCTACTTGCTGGTTTCTCCAAAAAGAAAGAAAAAAAAAGCCTTCAAGCTTTGACAAACCCACATTTTTATCAGCTGAAACTGAGCTAGTGCAGGCTCAATCAGGGAGGAGTAACCTAGTTTATTTTCTGTGGAAAGAGTTTACAGATGTCCCAGAAACCCCTGACATGCAGTCAAGAGGTAAATGCTGCAATTTATCACAGTTTTTGAACTACATGTACATAGGCAAGCAGTTGGTTGCTTTGCAAATATAGGAGACGCACTCGGATAACTAAATGTTTTAAGAAGAAGAGAGGAAATCCTGACTAACTCTTTTGTGCAAAAGTAATTGCAAAGCTCAGAAAGCGAAAAGAGGAGAAAAACTACCGGTAATTGAAACTGGTAATCTTCAACGCAGAATTAGCTTTTAATTAGGGGTGCACCGATTGCAGTTTTTTGGCCGATCACCGATTTCTACAAAGTCTGACCTGCCGATTCCGATTTTGGCCGATACCGATTTAGTTTTATGTTCAACACTGTTAGATGTTGTAAGGTCACAATGTGCCTTCAAATTTCAATCTCATTTTGTTGAAAAACAGACCCTTGAACAATATTCTAGAAAAAATACAAACTTGTTTTAACTGGTCACAGGGTAGTGTTCTGAAATATAAATGAAGTTTAGACAATTGTTGTTAAAACTAAAGAAATCTGTAAAATCGGGTTCTCATGCAAGCATTGGCCGATTTCCGATTTCCCAAAATTAAGGAAATCATCGGCCGGCCGATTTATCGGTGCACCCCTACTTTTAATTAGATACTTGTCTGGTGACAGACATGCAAAATGGTCAAGTGAACTGGCGATATGGGTGAAAGACCAACCGAACTCAGAAGTTTCCCTAATGGAAACAGGTTCTCCCAATCAAACCATTATTACACCAAGATTATTAGTTTACATGGTTTGCAGTAATCACAATGTGATGGCTGATCAGTTCATGCTCAAAAAAACATTTGGAGAGCTGTGGTTTAAGTTCTGTTGCACACGTTTCTTTCAGGCTTTAAGGCTTTAAACTCCCCTTGTGTTCTGCACAAAATGCTCTGAAACAGTCTCAGATATTCCAGCAGTGTAAATAAAAGACCCTGTAGCAGCACACATTCCAATGCAGTGAGCTTGTGGCATAATGAGGAGATTATATAGGGCCTCTTGTCCCTGGTAACCCCAAAAACCTTGTTCCACTCGCCCATTCTCTGAAGCTCCCAAGCTGAGCTAAGCATCCGGTCTGCTTGAATCTGTAAGAGCCAGAGACCAGGACATAGTTAAGATTGGAATGTAAATTTTAGGACTAAACAAGTGCTCTGTATAGATAAAAGTTGGTCTGGTTTTAGCAAATTCCTTGCTTTAAGGTATTGTTTTGTGAACCATTGTCAATATTTCAAAGTGAGCTTGAAAACACCTGGCGTTTTAGAGTTTCCTGCTTTTCCATGTGATTTTATTTTAAAGAATAAAAGTTTCCATTTTCTAATCTGCATCCCCCTCCACACACACACTCTTAAAAAAAAAAAAACATGATCCCTTGGGCATAATTTGGGTCTTTTGTGGTTTTGTAAGGATTTTGCACATGTACTTGTTTTTCTACGAGACTATAATCAAGATGCCATAAATGTTTGCTAATCAGCAAATGTTTGGTCATGACCTGTACAATAATATACTTGGGAATTAGGTAATTATGATCTTGGTCATCTGCTGCACTTGAGCACTCCAAGCAGTTGTTTCCATGTAGCCAGTCATATGGGACCCATGTGTTCACCGAAGCAGTGCAAAAGATAAAGATGTTAGAAACAATGTCACGACTACTGGATAAAATAACCCTGTCTTTGTTAAAATAATATTTCTGTTCCGTCCGTCAATCCTTCTATCTCATACCCTCGTTTTCTCCAAGAGGAAATGTGTGTTAGAGAAACAGATTTTGGTGTTGTTTTGTAGAGCAGATCGCAGCTGGCTCATGGCCCACATTCCTCTGCTGTGACGTCCGCTCAGTCGGCAACAGCGCAGCACTATTTTTGGAACAGCTAGTGTGTACATATACGCATACACACACACACACGCACAGAGAAAAATCCTGCATGTGTTACACGTGCTACACCGAAATGCAAATGTTCAAAATCCAGTTGTATCTGCTGGATTTGAATATTTTAACTGATTTATTATAGATTTAACAAAAAAAAAAAAATAACCGAAAAGATGATTAATGACTAAAGTACCTCTGAGAAAATACAAATACTAAGCTGTGAAATCAGAGGATTTAATATTTGTTTTAAGATGCAGTGCAAAGAAATGTTGGTGTTTTTCTCCTGTCACCCTTTAACACAGAGATTCAGAGCACAACACACAAAGCACTCAGGATGCTCTTGAAATAACTTTTAGTGTTTTATTTCTACATCTTATTGCACTAAATGGATTGAGATATGTGTAATATTCTAATTTTGCAGTTAGTCATGCTCTTGGAAACTATTTCCATTTATTTCCACTGATTAAGAAGAATCCAATTGGATTTAGATGCTATTAATAAGATATTTATCATTTCTAAGCTTTCAGGCAACATTGTGTACATTTGCCACTCATCATAATCTTAAATGTCTCTGTCTTGCTCTAACAATATAGTCACAGTATATTGTTTCTCCAACCATTGTTACACACAACAAATCAGATTTTATTTAGTTGGCTTTGCAGAAACATGCTATGTTTATTAACCGAATGAAGTGATAATTTTAATCTTCAGGCTCAATGCTGGCATACTACAGACAGCCTTTTTAACATTAGATTAATTTGTTTTATTTTGTTCACAGTTTGTGCTCTGTTGCTGGTAGAATGCCCCTTCAGGGTGTCTATTTATTGGATATCAACAAGATTTCATTAGGATTGTGATGGTGTGGGGTGGGGGGGGGGGGAGAGTGAAAATTACTGAAATTGCAGGAGAGGAAGCTCTGTAAGTACTTTGCACACGATCCCTACGGAAAAGATCAAGATCACTGTTTAGGTGCATGTGTGTGTGTGGTATAAAAGGTTTGATTGTCTGCGTCTTCAAATGATTTGGGTTTAAGAGTTGCTGGGTGACTGTAGGTGCACAGCGTTCCAGAGGCATTTTGTGATGGTGCGCTGCATCCTGTGCTCATTATTTGAACTGTACGTGCCCGTTTGGGAACTAGTGCCCCTTTTCCATTTACTCGGTGCGGGTCGGATCTTCCCTGCTGTGCGCGTTCATGAGAGGCTTTCCACAGGCTTTTTGTACCTC
>JARVGV010000630.1:17394608-17415184 GCA_031762435.1 Hypsolebias longignatus | reverse complement strand
TTCCCCCCCCCCCCCCCCCCCACACACACACACACACACTTTTTGTTCCTAAAGATCTGTAATAGATGGCAAAAACTATTACTGTTCTGGAGTTGGTAAGGTAAAACTCACAATTTTTCCAACCATAATCTGACAGTTATATACATTTTGTTGAAAAGTTGATATAGTGTTAATCAAACTACCTGTATTTAAACCAAAAAACCCTTACTGACAGATGTAAGGGACATATCCACACTTTGAAATAAAGCAAGGGTTGGATTTCATAGCACTTCCTCTTCCCACAATGACTTTCTTGGCTTCCTTAGTTCCTTAGAGTTGCCACCTGAATAGTTTTAACAGGTGAATGCTTTGTTCAGCTTTTTTATGCTGTCATCTAAAGTAGAATGTGAAGGAGAAGACAACATAAAGCTCCTCCTTGAATCACCACCTCATCGTGGTGGAGGAGTTTGTGTGCCTGAATGATCCTAGGAGCTATGCTGCCGGGGTCAATTGTAATTGCTCCTGGTAGGGTCTTCCAAGGCAGATTGGTTCTAGGTGACAGGCCAGACAAAGAGCTATAAAAAACAAAAACAAAACCCTGTATGTGGGTTACTGGAGCCCCACCCTGTAGCCTGGCCTTGGGGAGGGGCTCATCTGCGAGCGCCTGGTGACCAGGTCTCTCCCCATGGGGCCCAGTCAGGCTCGGCCAGAACGAGCAACGTAGGCCATAGCCAGGAGCCTTGGCGCTCTGACCAGGGCTTACCAAAGCTAGCTCTTGGAACATGGAATGTAACCTCTCTAGCAGGGAAGGAGCCTGAGCTTGTATGTGAGGTTGAGAGATACTGATTAGATATAGTTGGGCTCACCTTGATGCATAGCTTGGGTTCCAGAACCAATCGCCTTGAGAGGGGCTGGATCTTATTTCACTCTGGAGTTGCCCATTGTGAGAGGCGCCAAGCTAGTGTGGGCCTACTCTTAGCCCCCTGACTTGGTGCCTGTGTGTTGGAGTTTTCACCAGTAGATGAGAAGGTAGCTTCCCTGTGCCTTGAGGTGGAGGGACAGGCTCTGATAGGTGTTTGTGCCTACTTGCCAAGCGGCAGTTCAGAGTATCCAGCCTTCTTGGAGTCCTTTGCGAGGATGTTGGAAGGTGCACCACTTGGGGACTCCTTTATTCTACTGTGGGACTTCAATGCCCATGTGGGTAGTGATAGTGTAACCTGGAGGGGAGTGATTGGGAGGAACGGCCTCTCTGATCTGAACCTGAGTGGTGTTCTGTTGTTGGACTTCTGTGATAATTTGTTCATCAGGAACACCATGTTCGAACATAAGGGTGACCATAAGTGCACTTGGCACCAGGACACCCTAGGTTGTAGATCAATGATTGTCTTTGTAGTTGTCACTTGATTTGCGGCCATCAAGGCTGAAGAAGGAGCCTTATCAAGCCTTGTTGACTGGTGGGACTCTGGAGGCAGCTGAGGCATACTGGAGGGCCACAGCTTTGGTTGTTATTGAGGCAAAAGCTCAGAGGGAGTTCGGTTCGGTGGCCTCAGGATTTTATCTCTGCTATTTGTGGATGATGTGACCCTATTGGAGTCATCATGCCGTGATCTTCAGCTCTTTTTGAAGCGGTTCACAGCCGAGTGTGAAGTGGCTGGGATGAGAATCAGCACCTCCAAATCCGAGGCCATGGTCCTTGGTCAGAAAATGGTGGATTGCTCTCTTCAGGTCGAGGATGAGTTTCTTAAGCGGAGGAGTTCAAGTACCTTGGTGTTTTGTTCATGAGTGAGTTAAAATTGGAGCATGAGATTGACAGATGGATTGGTGCGGCGTCTGCAGTACTGCAGACTCTGTGTCTGTCTCTTGTGGTGAAAAGGGGGCTGAGCCATAAGGCAAAGCTCTCTGTTTACTGGTCTGTCTACATTCCTACTCTCACCTATAACCATGGACTCTGAGTAGTGATCAAAATACTGAGATTGCAGATACAGGTGGTGAAATGAGTTTCCTCTGCAGGCAGGGTAGCTGGACTCTCCCTTAGAGATAGGGTGAGAAGTTCAGTTATCCAGGAGAGACTCATAGTAGGACCGCTACTCCTCCACACTGAGAGGAGCCAGTTGAGGTGGTTTGGGCATCTGGTAAGGATGCTTGCTGGGCACCTTCCTTGAGAAGAGGTGCTTCAGGCATGTCTGACTGGGAGGAGAACCCAGGGAAGACCCAGGACACACTGGAGAAACTATGTCTCTCTGTTGACCTGGAAATGCCTAGGACTCCTCCCTGAAGAGCTGGAGGAGGTGGCTGTGTAAAGAGATGCCTGGACCTCCATGCTCAAGCTGCTGCTCCTGCGACCCAACTTGGGAACAAGTGGAAGATGATGGAAAGATAGATGTTTGGATGGAAGACAACAGAGAGACTAATAGAACCTAGAAACAGACATAAAAACCCTAAGATTTGTACACTTTGATCTCCTGGAGGACACTGTTCTGATATCTTATAGTTCATTGACTGTGTCTGTCCACTACACGCATGCACACACACACACACACACACACACAGGTTTCCCTCATCCTTTTCAGAAACACGTATATCAACAGCTTAGAACATTAAACTGTACAAGAAGTACAAATAGTGGGAAAGCAAAACATTTGTGAACAAATCGAGGCTAGTTGTGTGCATGAGGACAGTGTATTCTCCTTTTTCTTATCTCATTCACAAACACTGTTTGCAAAGCAGCTTGGCGCCTTCTCTGTGATATGCTAAATAAACAGATAAGGGGGGGAACAGGCAGATATACTTTACAAGGGACAGTAGAGATGCGAGGGTTAAGGACATTTATGTACACACATATTCAAGAGTGAGCCACTGATTCAGAGTTGATAGCATTTATGCTTACATTTGTTATTAGGCACACACAGAGAGAAAAGCAGGCTCACACCTTAGTGTATTTTGCAGAATTAAGATTGGTGTTAAATCTGAACCGCGTAAAATGCAGCTTGGGATACTTTCCAAGAGAAACACTTATATGGGCTCTTTAGAAACAGGAGGGAAGTGAAGATAGAAAATGGGGTGCAGTAGAGAAAAAGAAATGGACTTCGTGAAGGACTGAGAAAAGTTTAGTTTTACTCTGGGAAGTAAAAAGGAGCAGGAAACGCCTTACATTGTTGGCCATTCATCAGTGCCTTGTCCTTCTACTACCATTTCTCTTTTGGCCATATTCCATGTTGACAAAGCTAAATAAACAGCTTTTATTGGGCTCAGATTTATGCTTGGTTCACTAATATGTCAAGATTTCACTAATTTTTCATCAAGCCTGGGGCCTCAGAGACCACCAGAGTCAAAAGTGGTTACAAGCACATATGTATGCAATGGATGTGTACTGTAAGGTCTCTGTGCTACAAAAACCCGATGAAAGTTTAAATTGGGGCTCATTAGAACTGAAAAGTGGGCTATTGAATAAGGATGTTAATTGCCTTGCTACTGTTTGGCTTGCTTAGCTCCATCTTCTGTGGTTAATGCAGTTGAAGCCCTTTTTGAACAGGCTCATTGACAATAATATAAAGACGTCTTCATACACTCTTTAAATTATGCATATTTTAGTGATTAGGTGTAAGATGTTTTCCAAAAGTTTGTCACTCCACTGTTTGTACTGGCTTTTCCACTTGGTCGTTGTGGTTGAGTCCCTGGTGGTTAAAACCTGTTCAGCCCATTGGCTGTAGCCCGAAAAAGCAGCATGGTCTATATGATGCTTCCATTTTAGGAACTTTCCACAGAACCTAAAAATTATTGTATGTATTTGTTTTGGCTTATTACATTTAGAAGGTCTACCTGGTTGTAAAATTTCAAAATGAGTAGCAAAGCTTTTCTATGCAACTCTACTTTTCTCCTCAAGCACCAATTTTTGTGTTAAGAGTTAGATTATTTTTGCATTGGTCTCTAACTTGGTCAACAAGTTCAAATTTTGTTTTTTCTTTGGATCACTCTCAAATGGAGTTAGTAATGAAATGTTTGACATTTATTCCTTTAATCACTGTCTAAAGGCTGATGAAATGCGGCTGCAGCTCAGTGCATTTTGTATTTATGGGCTGGTGTTTTGTAATTTTTCATTCTACAAACATTTTAACAACAGTTTTAATGGAAATCAGTCAACACATCACGTTTAACCATGTTAGGCGTGTAATTATTAACCCTTTAAATTATGCTGCAACAGTTCTAAGGTGCTTGTGTAGAAGGGTAGTCCCTCTTTCTACTCTCTGAACTCTGCATGTTTTATACAAGTACTGGAGTAACTAACTCTGTGATTTTTTTTCTGATAGCAGGTATTGCCGGCGTACTGTATTTTGCACTTGTTTGTGTCTCTGTTCCTACCCTCTGAACTCCCAACCGGTCCAAGCAGATGGCTGCCTTCCCTGAGTCTGGTTCTGCTGGAAGTGTCTTCCTGTTAAAAGGGACTTTTTCCTCCTCGTTTCTGCATGTCGCCACGTGCACACAGGATAGTGGATTGCATTGAACATTCATTACAATCCATTGGGTTTTCTTAGCTAGGCATCTCAATACAAATTGGCATTAAATAAATGCTCATAATAGAAATGTACTGAATTAAATGATATTTAACTAAACCAGATTGACACAAAATGATTGGATTTATTGGAAACATCTGAACATAAATTGAACACAAGTTCCTGTGTTGTGAATTTTTCAATTTAAGGACGTGAATAGAAACTCATTAGAAATTTTAGTCTTGCAGAGCTTCATTACACTCCTAAAAGAGCTCTGGGTAAACTCTTGATGTAAAATAGATATATTCTCAATCGCTGTATCTTTCCTTTGATGTAAATGAAAACATAAATGTTGTAATATGGAAGGTAAACACTGAATGTTGCAATATTAGTACTTCATTTTTGTTAGAAGTACAAAATATGCTTCAAGTGTCTGCAAGAAAAAAAAAAATCAGTTCCTTCCAAATCTTGCTGCACCGTACAACTTGTACAAGTATGTATCAATGTATCTGTATATAGCTTTTTTTTGGTATTAAGAATCACAAGCGTTTACAGTATTTCCTCTTTGGTTCCCTTCCAGTTTTTAACAACAGTAAAGCAGGAACCAGGGAGAGTCCGAGGCCGAAAGCAGGGACTAACAGCAGGGATGCACCCACCCCGCCACTGCCACCTCCTCCGCCACCTCCACCGCCTCTACTGAGGGAGCGCAGTGAAAGGGCGGAGGCACGGGAGCTCGCCAGGGAGCAGCAGGCCATGGCCAGCAGTCGAGGCTCAGCCTATGGGATGACATCAAGGAGAGCGGCTGAGGAGCTACGGAAACAGGTCGAGTGTTGGCTGCAAACTTCTAGTGTTTTATTTAGATTCAATTGGCTGTTGAAAACATGGTTAATGTCATAGAGAAAGAGGGGAAAGAGGATGAGTATAATAAGTAGCCTGAACAATATCGTACAGACCTTTTCTGAGACATCTCATGGCTGGCACAGTGTTTCAGTCATTTGTGTTAAAACTACAATACAGTTGTATGTTTTTACAGCATGCATTATTTGTTACATTAATGTTTGTTTGCATTATTGGCAAATACACCCCATACATTTTTAACTTCTTCAACTCATTTTCCATCAGGCTGGTTCATAATTAGCAAACTACTCCAGTGCTTTACTTGTTTGACAGTCTTTCTTATTTCCTCGCCCTATTCTTCCTTTCCTTTGCATACTTCTTTCTCAGTGTTACATCCCTCTTCTTTTTTTTTTTTTAGTCTTATTATATCTCCCGCTTCCTCTCCTCTCTCATTTTCCTCCTCTCTTCTATCCATTGTGTCTGGAAGAGTAATGATTGTGTTTTGGCCTCCCGCGACTGCAGCTATATTTAGTGGTGCTGGCAAGGGGCTGTGAAATCCTGCCTCCCTCTTCATGGCACTTAGCAGGTTTCAAGGAACCCCCATAAAAAGAAAACATGCAAATACAAGGAGAGAAGAGGTGAAGATGGCTTTAGTCAGAAAACTGCTTTATTTGCATCAAATTGACTAATTAAAAGTAATTTTCTGCCAAGGCTCTTTGTTATAGTATTTCCATTTCTTGTTTTTGCTCTTTTTTCCACCTCCTCCCTCGGCCTGTTAAATCCCAGCCTCCTCCCTGTAGCGTTGTGGTGCTGTTCAGCTGCTAATGCAGACTCGGACATGTGCTCGGGCTTTTTAAAGAGGCTGGTATTGTCCAGTAAAAGCTACGATGAATCTCAATGAGAGTGCCTGCTGCCTGCCAAGGCAAACTTCACTCTTTCTCCACTTGTTTTGTTTTCTAAAGCTTTTTTTTTTTTTTTTTTTTATCACTTTCACTTTTTTCACTCACTGTTGGCACTTTGGGGGATTGTTTTGACTTGTTTATCCTCATCTTTTTTTTTTATTTACTCGGTTTTTTTTGCCCCTTTCTGGTCTCGGATTTTCAACTTGACAACACTGCTCCAGTCGTTCGTTCGCTTTCCACTTCAATTAGCGCACACAGCATATTTTAACACACACACATGCGCATTTGTGCACGTGACCAACTGTGAAAATCCAAGCTTAGCTGTGTAAAAGGTTAAGTGTTCATGTAGCCGTAAAATGAACTAAAGGTGTGCATTTGTAAAACCGAATAGTAAAGGCATTATCATAATTTAATTCACGGCAATTCAGCTTCAGCCACTTTAATAGCACATGTATCAACAAAGTACATGCACTGTAAAAGGAGCGCTTCAGAAAACAATAAGATTCTGTTCATTTTAATTAAATAACAAAACCGAGGATGTCAGCAAAGCAGCTTTATGCAGAGCAGAGGCAGGTGGGGTGAGGTCTCCAGGGCCAAATCATTTAGCCGACTCTGCATCATTTGAAGAAGATCCTCTTGTTTATCCATTGCTGTTAGGTGACCTCATATATGGTACTACGGAAATTTAAAGGGATTACATGAGACTGTTTTAGAGTCCAAAGGATTTAAAAGCCAAAACACAGTTAAATCAGATATAAATATGGTAGATTCACCTGAACAGTTAGACTTGAAGATATTTACGACAGTGTTCCAACAACTTTTCGGCAGTCCAGGCTTGAACTTTACCGCTGGAAACGAGAGGTGCATGTGTGATTTGTATCTGCACCAGAAGCAGGACGTGTCTGTGCACTAAAAAAAAAATAAATAATCTGTTAAGATAAGATTTCTTCACACTTGATTTTGCATTTATCACTGCTACATGGTTTGGAATGTATCCAAATTATTGATAAGTGAGCGATTTCATAAAAAAGCATCAAGGTGTAACTCTTAAACTGCTAAATCACAGTAATTCCCTTTTAGACAAAAAGCTACATTTATTTATTTTTTCTGATCAAATTGTTTTTTTACTGAAATGGAGGGAGTTGACCAGGAACTGTTTAATGATCAGGACTGCAGAATGTGTTCACATAGCTTTGATGAGGTCTCAGAGAGAAGTTACTGAAACCTGAGATAGAGAGACGACACAAAATAGTAACAGATTGATACTAATTGGAAACCTTTTTTTAGTGTTTTCATAAACACTGACTAAAAATCTAATATTTTATTCCTGTCTTTCCTCTGTTGGGATTGAAACATCTTTGTAAGGGTAAATTTTTTATTATCTTCTAATATTAGATTGGCCTTTGCATCATCTCCTCCTGCTGCTCCTCCTCCTCCTCCTCGCTGAGCCGTCGCCTGCAGATGTAGTGTGTTTAACAAAAAGAGTCTTCCTGCTAGGCCTCAGCTGGGCTATAGCAACACATGATGTCATCAAGACACACCCCCTTTTCCCTCCTCTTCCTCTCACGTGCAGCCAGAATCTCCTTCACTTCTGTGTTTAGCTTTTTTCTTTTTTCGGCTTCATTGTTTCACCCAATCTGCTGAATTTGTTCTTTCTTTCTGTCTACTTTCTTTCTTTCTTTCTTTCTTTCTCTCTTTCTTTCTTTCTTTCTTTCTTTCTTTCTTTCTTTCTTTCTTTCTGTCTGTCTGTCTGTCTGTCTGTCTGTCTGTCTGTCTGTCTGTCTGTCTGTCTGTCTTTCTCTTTCTTTCTGTCTGTCTTTCTTTCTTTTTCTCTTTTTCTCTCTCTGTTTCTGTCTCTTATTTATTTTGTCCATCTGTCCTTCCCTCCCTCCATCCTTCTGTTTCTCCTCCTCCTCCTCCATCAGACCAAATAAAAGTGTGAATAGCAAGCAGGGCCCCCCCCCCCCCACCTGCAATAATGAGAACAGGTCTTCTGAGCCTCCTAGTGGCAGAAAGTGGTCATGACAGTTAATTTCTCCAGGTTCAGCACAGTGTGTCTGAACAACTGAAGGAGAAACTTTAAGTTAGGGATTTGCACAAACTGGGGGGATAGACCACCAAGTGGGGTCCTCAGATAATTTCCAAAAAGCAAGTGAAGATCTTATTATGCTGTCATTGTGTTTTGTTTTATTGGGATTATTGGTAATATTTGTATGGTAACCAGCAGTGGATGGAGCTCCTCCCACTGTATTTGGACTTATCTTTGGATAAAGGATTTGTGAGCCACTGCTCTAAACAATCACTGCTTTAGTAGTTTCTGCATGAAGGCTACCTGACAAATAGGACTACACTGTGAAGTTGATGTATCATGGGGGGAGAGGGAGGTGTGATTGACAGAGGCCGGGTCAGGTTTCAGTCCACCCTTATCTTTTAATGGCCTGGTCTTTGTGTTGGCCTCTGCCACCTGAGACAAACACAACACAATATATATACACACGTGTGTGTGCCTACACACACTCGCATTCAGATTTGAGTGTGACGCAAGAGTCGTACAAAGGCAAACCCATCAATGGGCCGGCTGTCACCTCCCTCCTGTGGCGCCTGGTTGTGATTGATAACTCCATCTCTTCTTTCCTCCCTCCATTCTTGTGTCTGAGACAGAAAGACAGAAAGGCTCCACCTCGTGAATGGACAATTTTCCAAATCGTCTTTTCTAAATTCAGGGCGTTGTGTGGTTTTAACTGTACTTCTGAGGGCGTCTGTTCTTGTGCAAAACTGAGAAACCTTAAAAGAAAAGGAACGTTTGTGTTCTTGCTTAAAAGCCTTTGTCCAAAAAGAGCAAGCCGGCACATTTATTTAAAATAAATAGACGAGTAAAACACTTTCTCCTAAACCCATAAATATTTAAATTTGTAAGATTTGGTAAAAAATGGGTCATGAAATCAACGTAGAGATTAAGAGATATTAGGAATGCATGTAAAAAGAAGGTTAGAAGACGTAAAAGAGCTGCAGGAAACGTGGCCCTGAAAAGGAAGTAGAGTAACATTGGGCTCATTAGAAAATACCAAATTGTAAAATTGTCATAAATTAACGATGAATAGGTTGCAAACCCTTTTTGAACATGCTTGCAGGCATGCACAGTTCAAATACACATTCATAGAAGCAAGTAAAAAGCTATTTTTAAACGCCTAAATGTGATTTTATTCCATTTGGTCGACCCCACCTCCTACCTCATACTGTCCGGCCATCTGTTAGCAAAAACCAAGTCGCCATCTCTCCTTTTATTTCATGTCCGCACTCTTGTTCCTCCTCAACTGTTATTCTCCGTATCCTTGTCTAAATCTCATCCGTTGTATTTAACAGTAAATGGGAGTTTACACGCTGCTTTCAAATCCATTGTTAACTAGACAGTTCATCATTTCCCTAATGAACAACAAAGGTTTCCACAGTCTTGACGAAGCAAATGCTTCATCACGTTAACAAATGGTGGATTTGGCCTCCGCTGTGAAGTGTAGGAGCGCCCACGCCTCCTCTGTGCACTGGGTTGTTCTTTTTTTGATATTTTGTAACAAAACAAGGATCGTCTGTGTTGCAACAAATTTTTTTTTTTACATCGGTGTGACCTAGAATATAACCAACCCAGTCAGACTGTTTTTTTTTTGTTTTTTTTTATTACTTGAGTTTAATTAGTTTCCTTTCTAGAAAATATTTAGCGTTTTCTCTTTATCCAATTAAACTCATATTTTTCTCCCGCTCTACTTTTTTCAGGTTTCGAAAGTAAACGGGCTGACGCGGGCCGGCTCGGCACAAGCTGTCGTCGGTGCCAGAAAGTGCCACGACTTGCGGCTGCCGTCCAAAACTGTGAAGAAGTACACAGCCACCGTGTCCAAGGGCCACGTCACCTACACCAAAGCCAAACAGAAAGAACTGGGCAGGAAAACCAAACTCAGCAGCAGCAGCCACAAACACAACAGCGCCGCCTCGGCATCGTCAGCGAACAATCACAATCAGCACAGCCAGCCAGCAGCCAGCACGAGGCTGGCCCACTCAGGAAAAGCAGCGGCGTCAGCCCACAACAGCAATGCAAAAACTCGCAAACAGGTGCTACTATCAAACGGGCTGCACAACGTGGCCGCCAGTGCCCGACCCAACGGCAGGCTTAACGGGCAGTGGCACAACGCCTTGGCCAAGGAGGACGGTCCGAAACAGTGCCAGCAAGTCCACGTGGAGTGCCCGGGCCGAGAGGGACTGCGGAACTCCAAACGGCTTCTGGAGGTGGTGCTTAACTCCGTGAGCGCAGCCGTTGTGGAGCAGAAAGCCAGAACGGGCGGCGCCGAGGCCAAGAAGGCCAAAATTCAATCCACGCCTTTGGAGACGCGCAGCAGCAGCAAGAAGGTGGCCATCGACGAGAAGGCTAACAAACAAAACCCCGCCCCCACCACTCCGGTTTCTAATGGACATGCATCAGGAACACCCACCTCCCCTAAACAAACTCCGCCTGTTACTTCTTCTACGCCCCCTCCTCAACAAACCACACCTCCTTCTACACCAGCAGCCAACGTGGAGCCCGTGAACCAGCGACCTAAGCGTGCATCAGCTGGAAAACTGATGCTGATACGACAAGCACAGCAGCAGCAGAACAGGTCACATGGTCGGAGCTCCTCCTCTTCCTCACCGTTGACAGGCCACAACAGTTCACCAAACCCCAGTGGTGCCAGCACTACCTCAGACCCCCAGCAAACCTCGGCGTCCTCTTCATCATCCTCCTGCTCCTCCTCCTCTGTTCTTTCTTCCACTTGCAGCCCTGGACAGGTCAAACCAGCAGCGCAGCGGCTCGCCGACCGCGACAAGGAGTGGGAGCGTGAGAAAGAGCTGACGCGCCAGAAGGAACGCGAGCAGGAGAAGGAGGAGCGCCAGCGGAGCAAGCCGGAGGGCTGGGCGGCGCTGGGCGAAGCTCCTTGCTTTTGGCCACTTCCGAGGGAGTTCCAGGACCCTCTGGTGTACTTGGATGCAGTGAGGGAACAGGCCGAGGTGGCCGGCATGTGTCGCGTGGTGCCGCCGCAGGACTGGCGGCCGGAGTGCAAACTGAACGAGGAGATGCGTTTTGTTACGCAGGTGCAGAGGGTCCACATGCTGGGCCGACGCTGGGGCCCCAATGTGCAGCGGCTGGCTTGCATCCGCAATCACCTCAAATCTCAGGGCATTACCATGGACGAGCCCCCTGTCATTGGTAAGTGAGACAAACAGGCGCACGGCGGGATTTCACACCAAACGAGCATTCATAACCACCCCTGAAAATGGCTGGCATTGACTACATTGAGGACAGGAGCGATTGATTTTACTGGAGTGAATTAAATCTAGATAATTGATTTTAAACCGTCACCCTGCTCATTGTAAACATGTAGCTTTCTTTAAAGATTTACAGAATACGATGAGTCAGAACTACAACAAAAAACTGTGTTTATCGGTGTCAGTGGTCCGTTTTGTGTGCTTTCACCAGTTTTTATTGTTTGGTTTACAGTGACAGTAAATACGTGAAACAATCCTGCAAAGAGCAAGTCAGTGTTTCATCCAGATCTAGCTGTTCTCTCATTACTGTCATTGAAGCAAGTTCAGACTTCAAACAGAAACCGCATTGTTGGGTTTCTCGCGAACAAGTTGTGATTTTACTAGTTTTTTGCAGTTTTTTTTTAATTGTGCTGCGCCACGTTTGTAGCCTTTAAATTCACATGTGCACAGATCAGAGCAGGGATTTCTGTTGCAGCTGTTCAGCAAAGTGAAACACCTCGCTTCCATGGGACTTCCTGAACTTGATAGCATCTTGGTTGAACTTTGTAACCTTATTATTATCAGCAGAACAAAAGTGTGAAAAGCAGCAGACACATTGATAAAAAGAAACACAGTAGCAATGACTTCATTTGGCTTCTGATCAGCTATCCCAACTTTACTCCTTCTTCCCTTTCCTATGACTGCTTTTTAGCTTGATGGTGAATTTTCTGAACACGGCTCAGGTTTCTAATGTACTGTATTATCTGCCCTATAAGTCACATCAGTCCACATATGTCTAATGCAGTGGAAAAATCCATAAATATGTCGCTTCACCGTATAAGTCGCATCTATTATGCTATTATACTGCTTGACTGCCATCTAGTGGCTGAAAATGGTAGCGTTCAATATTTTCAGCCGGAATGGACGAAAACTGTCATATCTCAGTCAGAAATTAGTTTATAAATATGGGAAAAAAACATACACTAATCGCCTCGGCATATAAGTCGCATGGCATGCAAATTATGCGACAAAAAACACGACTTATAGGGCGAAAAATACGGTTTATTTATTTTAACTGTCATTCTATCGCTGTAGTTCAATGCGTGGCTTGTTTACAAGACACCAGTAAAGCTTTCACATATTAAAGTAAATTATCACATTCTGAGAAAACTGTGGCCCATTGTAGATTTCACAGTTACACCTCAACTTAATGTATTGTCTGATTTGATGGTAGTAAAATAAATCTCACAAGGCAGTCACTTTTTTTTTGTCACTTTCACCGTTGTGTCTGAGGAAAGCATGAGGAACTTGGAAACAGTGACTAAATGCTGAGGTTTTACACAGAATGTGTTTGTTGTCTTTATTTCTATAAAACTTAAGGACTGATTGCTCATGAGGTGACAGGAGCTTGTTGTGACGGACACTCAGAATTGATCCCACTCCCCCAATAAATGAAAATAAATCAGAATAAAGCTTGTGGGTTGTCAAAGCTCATAAAAAACTGTAATGGAACATCACAGCTTTCAATTAAAAAAAAGACAGAATCCATTGAAACCATTTCAACTAGAAAAACTTCCATTAACTGTATGTTAGCTCATTTTTAAAAAAATTTAATTTAATTTATTTTATTTGCTTCATGCAGGTGGCTGTGAAGTGGACCTGTCACGTTTTTTCCACCTCATCAACGACATGGGCGGCATGCAGCAGGTGATGGACCTGAAGAAGTGGACCAAGCTCGCTGACCTTCTGCGCATCCCCAAGTCTGCGCAGGACCGGCTGGCCAAGCTGCAGGAGGCCTACCTCCAGTACATCCTCTCCTACGACTCGCTCAGTGCTGAGGAGCGCCTTCGACTGCTGAGCGACGTGCTGCTGGAGAAAAAGAACCTGGAGTCGCGCCAGGGCCCCCTGGAAGGCCTTTCCGATTCTTCAGCTCCAAGCGGGCTCTCGCTGCCACGCTACGAGCCTAAGAACGGACTAGTGGGCGGGATAGTGGGCGGCACGACGGGTAACCACCGCACCAACGGCGTCTATCACCGTCTGAAGGAGCTGGAGGCTCAGGTGAAAGCGGGCCGGCGCCGGCTCTTCGCTCAGGAAAAACAAGGCAAGGACGACAAGCAGCACGGAGAGGAGGAGGCGAAGGAGGACAGAGGCGTTCTCAGTGACCAGTACAAATGTATTTACAAGGTGAGGATACACAAAGCACTTCATGTTTACTCCACACTCTTGAAGCACGCAGACAAAAGAAACGTAAGTGCACCTCGTCTTTTTCACGGCTCCTTCCTGTTCTTCCCTGTGATCTGAAGTTATAAACTGCTGATAATAACTTTTATTGTCATTTAAAGGTCGGCAGTCGGTTTGCCATCAACAGTGGCAGAACAGCATGGAAGCATCTATAAGTCGGCTTCCTCAAACGCCTCATTGTGTTTTTTGTTCAACTAATTTAACTGAGATTACTTTAGGAAAACACTCAACACATTTTTTTTTTTTTAGACCATTGGTTGCGTTTTAAAAGTTTGCGTTTTGTAGCCTGCTGTTCTGGGACAATCTGTGATGCGATCGCTGCAATTGTTAAAGGCCGGGCTTGTTCTTCATTGAGAAGTACGCCCACAAACTATTTCTGCTTCAAACTATTAGCACTACAAATGCAGGAAGTAGGGGGGTCAAACATTCATTGGCCCTCTCACTTTACCTCGGCGTTCCCGATTCAGTCGTTCACATCCATGTAAGGCAAACAGCTGAAAGAGGGTGAACAAAAAAAAAAAAAAAAGACTGCAATAAAACTGTATTCACACCTGTTCTTTTTCTAAGATAGAGTTCGTAAATACTTATGTCTCTTTTTACCGTCATCACCTTCTTCATGAGAGAGGAGCAGCTGAAACTGCTGCTGCACTTACAACTCTCTGAAGTATTCATCAAAGGTTTGGTTTCTGTATCATCAACCAACAAGAAGTGACTGGAATCATGACACCCCACTGTTGAACCATTCCACTGATCATTTCTGTTTTAAAACAAGAAACGTCTTGCAACTTGAAAACGCTATACACCTTCTTATTTTGTCAAGTGATCCCCCGTTTGGCTGATGGAACCGAATGAGCCCTTCGATCTGTAGCGCAATCAGGTTTATGGGAATAATTCTAATGGTCGTCTCCGACAGGGCGTGTAATGTCTGACCTTTTTGAAAATGCTTTTGGCTTCCATGGTTAACCACGCTATGATTATGTCTCACTTAGGGATGTGTCATTGTCTTTAGAAGTTATTTGGGAACAGTCTCAGTTTGTAGTTCACTAAAGTAAAATATTGTCAGATGTATTTATATTTGAATCAAGTGCTTTTTTTAATACTGAAATATATATTATATATACTGGAGTTGGTTTATCATTCTGTGTGGTAAGATGCTTTGATTGGATGTTCATCTAAAAAGATTCCCATCAGCCCTTTCTGCTGGCAGCTGTGCTCATCTGGCTTGCAGAAATGTAGGTCAGAGAAATCGCCCCGCCCCCTTCAAAGCCCCGCCTTCTTGATCACCCCACCACCTTTTAGCGTCTTTAGCACATCTCCTTCAGCAGGTCTTTAGTTTTCTTTCTAGTTGTCCCCCAAACCTCTGTGCACGCCGTCCTCCTGCCGCAAAGGCTGCAATTTGTGCACATGCAGTTCAAGCTTTGTCGTACGCACCACGTGCACAAAAATGTCATGTGCACATTTTGAGGAGAAACAGCCGTTACGTTCTTTACTTTTTTGTCTCGATTCCTTTTTACTTCCAATCCACAAAAACCCACAAATCTGAATCTCATTTTATTATTATTATTATTATTATTATTATTATTATTATTATTATGAACCTCCCTTTGAATAACTGAGATATTGTCGATATCTGTTCAGTCGGCAGAGCTTTGAGGTCTAGAGTTAAACGTATCGACACGAGAAACCGTGTCACGGACCTGACTGGGTTCAGCCCGGCTCAGATTTGTGCACGTTTTCATCACACGAGACCTCCAGGAGGAGATCCGATTTCACTTTCGCTATCAAGAGAACACCGTGCCTGTCGAGGGCATAATTAACTCTGAAAGCGCTGGTTCTGACTGGGGGGGGGGGGGGGAAGGTGTTGTCAGTGTTTACAATGTAGCCTTTATACTTTATTATTCAGCAGCTTTAATTTACCACCTTGTTGTGTTTGTGCCGATTGAAAACTTTAGGAAGATGAACTGTTCATGTGGTTTCTGTTCAGGCGTTTAGTTTTGTTGTCGTTGGATGAGTCATGAGAAAGTTGGTAGGGATACGTGTTGGAAAAGGCACATACTAACACAAAGCTGATGAACGTCTGCTGTTTTTACCCATAATGCTTTGTTGAAATCACCTTCTAGTTTTGCTTTTCATGATTATCATAAATATTTTTTTAAAACTCATCACAGCATGCCGTCGCTTCCAAAGGTAATTGAGTTTTTGGTTGCAGGGGAAATCGGTGTCCTTGACCAACTTCTTCAGGATAGCCCGCAACACCATGACCATGTGCTTTAACAAAGAACCAGGAGCCGCCGAGGTCGAGGTCAGCACTGTTCGTTCAGTTCAAACGCCATCAGCTCGCGGTGGCGTTGGCTTAAAGTGCAGCGTCCGTACGAGATAACTAAGATGATGCAGGGAATCTGTTTTAATACGTTCTCGTTTATCCGGTTTTCTCTTTTCTTCCCTGCAGCAAGAGTACTGGAGGACCGTGGAGCAGAGAGACTCGCACGTGGCCGTTCATTGTGGAAAAGTGGACACCAGCACACACGGCAGTGGCTTCCCCACTGGAAAATCAGAGCCATTTTCAAAGTAAGCACCTCAGATTTATTATTTCATAAGCCTGCGTGAAACCATTCTGCACATCACGTTTGCTCAATCCCCACTGGACAGTTTGTAATCGGCGTTTGCATTTGGCATTGAAATGTATCTCTGCATGAGCCCAAAGCAGTTTGAGTGGTCACCAGTCGATGTGCGTTCAGAAACGCACGTTCCCCCTCACGAGGCTCGACGGTCACCTTTCCTGTTTCGCTGTTCGGTTAAACACCAGAGGCCTGGTGTATGAACGTCAAGGCGTACGAACACAAAGATGTGAAAGTGTGCAAAAAAAAAAAAAAAATGCACAAACCGTTGACCTGCCGTGACAACGTGCTCACCTCCGTCCGTGCAAACATTCTCAGGTGACGGTGTTAAAATACTAACACACGCCTAAAAGACACTGAAATTTGACGACGTCTGACTGTTTGAATGAAAGTGGTACTTGAACGCAACGTTTTGTCATGAGTTTAGGCATTTAGTATTAAAACATAATACTGAACCACAAACATTTAACCTGCCTCAGATGAGCAAAACTACCTCAGTCCAATGTAAAACTGTAAAAGTTTGTATCTTTGTATTTTTATTTTTTTATTTTGATCTCTGTGCTGGACTGGCCCCAGTGTTACAAAGGAAAACTGGGAGGGACCAGGCATTGCTGGTTCCAGTTTAAGTCCTCTAAGCGCTGGGGTTCCTTTCAACCAGAGCTATTCAGAGGGAGCTGGCTGACATGTCGCATATTTGATGGTCGTCCCTGAGCCGTGCGGTGCCATACCAGCCGGATGGGATGACCTTATCCATGTGATGCCCAGATATATCAAATTCCCCTACATCATGTGCGCAGCAACTTGTTCCTTGACATCAACTGTGATGTCAGACCTAACAATGTTCAGTCAGTGGACGGTTTCTTTCTTTTGCTGAGGCATTTCGTCCTTCATCCAAAGGACTTCTTCAGTCCGAGGAGCCACAAACAAACAGAGTCCCACAAATGCCACACTCCCATGCTGGTGTTTTGAGCCATTTTGGCTGACTGATTCAGAGAAGTTGATGGTGGAGAGGGCAGGCCCCAGGAACCATTTTATCACCAGCAAGTTCTTCTTTTTTTTCCACTATGGGAGCCTGCCTTTTTTTTAACTCGTCTGCATTTTTATTTATGAGAGGGGGCAGAGTGGTCCGAGCGCACGTGCAGCTGTGCTCTGCTCCATGTAAATCAAGATGTAAAGGTAAATGGACATGGTTACCAGTATATAAAACAGAAAAAAAGTGTTTATTTTATTTGTATGCCGATTTTCAGTATGAAAGCTGCACACTCTTTCATACATGAGGCCTCATGTCTGAAAAACAGGAAGATAAACATGTCACTGAACATTCAGGGGCAGAGTCCTTTAAAAAAACAAAAACTACTGGTGATCACTTAAGACAAGATGAAACTCGTTTTTCCTCCTTAACCCTGGTGGCTTTTCCCCAGACATGGATGGAACCTCACTGTCCTCCCAAACAACGCTGGATCCATACTGAGACATCTGGGTGCTGTGCCTGGTAAGACGCTGCTTCTCACAGCTTTAACAAAATCACCTTCAAACGTACTCTTTAGTTTTATCCTTCAGTCAACTGGTACGTTTTGCCACATGGTGGAAAATAATGCAAATCGTCCAGCTTTGGGCTGCATCCTCTGGTTTTTCATGATTTTTTTTTTTTTTGATTCCCACAATTCTTCTCGTTTCTGCAGGGGTGACCATTCCCTGGCTAAATATTGGCATGGTCTTTTCTACCTCATGCTGGTCTCGAGACCCAAATCGCCTTCCATATATTGATTACTTACACACTGGTGCTGATTGCATTTGGTAAGTCTGCACACTTTAAGTACGTCATCTTGGCTCTTGGAGCCCCCTAAAAATGTAAGTGTCTGTTCTTTTAACAGGTATTCTGTCCCTGCTGAGGAGAAGGCTAAGCTTGACAAGGTGGTCCATACACTGCTTCAAGCCAATGGCACCCCAGGACTAGAAATGCTGGAGAAGAACATAATGGTCAGTGGTTCATCTGCGTACGGCTGCGTGTTCGGGCTTCAATTGAGAAGCCGACCCAGCCCTAACGTTTCTCCTCTTTCTTTCTTTCAACTTCAGCTCTCTCCAGAGGTGCTTTGCCGTGAAGGCATCAAGGTTTACCGTACGGTGCAGCGGAGTGGCCAGTTTGTGGTCTGCTTCCCCGGTGCCTTTGTCTCTAAAGTGTGTTGTGGCTACAGCGTGTCGGAGACGGTGCACTTTGCCACGCCACACTGGATGAACCTGGGTTACGAGGCAGCGAAGGTCAGTCCGTAAAGCAGAACCGTTTCTAGTTTAACAGCTTGTTTGGTAGTTTTACTCCATCTTTGGATTTCCTTTGAGCAGTGGAAGATGAGGAACAAACTTACAGCTTGGCTTCATGAAAAGTCCTTTAGCTGCCTGTCTTCTTGTGGAAGCAGACTTTAGATTTATTTTTTACAGTTATGAAGGCTTGAAATATGCAGCGTTTTCCAATTTTCATTGTAAGTTCACCGTTTACGCCTTTCCCTCAGGATCTAAAATGTCGATGCATAGCCAAACCCTTCTCCATGGAGAAGCTCCTGTATCAGATCGCCTCAGCTGAGTCCAAGCGGGACAACGGCCTTCTCCTCACCACCATCTCTACGCTACTCAAAGACCTCAGGCAGGATGCTGCACGACACACATGCACGCCACCGCCGCAAAGCCAGTTAAAGCAGCAACCAATAAAAAGCTTACCATTTTTTTTTTTTATCCAGTTCAGGAATAGTTAGGAATTACTTTAAAATTTATAAAATAACACAGAAATGATCAAACTTACTCTATAAAGATTTTTTTTTAAAAAGGCACATTTATAAACGAGTAGTTCACTCTATATGTCTCTTTTCGCCACGTCTGCCTCTTTCCTAACGTGCACGTTTCACCTCTCAACAGGAACATAGAGTTGCACCAACGTCAGGAACTTTATAAGGCAGGCTTGCTCTCCTCCGCCCGTTACGGCACGCACGATAGCAGCCTCGGGCCCAGTGAGGGGCGAAAGAGACCCCGCGGGAAGTGGCTGGCGCTGGAGTCTTTAGAGAGACGCTGTCAAATCTGTCAACACCTCTGCTACCTGTCCATGGTGAGCTCACCCTGCTGCGGTTGTGATCTGCTGCGACAGACACCTGCTACCATCAGATTTAAATACCTGCATTTATTTTGTGTGTGCAGGTGGTTCAAGAGACTGATAATGTGGTGTTCTGTCTGGAGTGCGCCCTGCGTTATGTGGAGAAGCACAAGTCCTGCAGGGGCCTAAAGATGATGTATCGATACGACGAGGTAAAACACCACCGTTCAGTTTGCGTCGTGTCCACAAGAGGGCGACGTAACCTCATCAAAAGACTTGAACGAGCCGCCAGCAACAGGAGAATAAGACTTTTTTTATTTGGCTTTTCTTTACAGGAGCAAATCAACAGTTTGGTGAACCAGGTGTGTGGGCGGGCCATGTTGAAGAATGGAGGAGGAGGAGGAGGAGTGGGGGACTCCTGCCACAGCTTAAGCCCTGCCAAAACCTCACCAGCCAAGCGGGGGCCACGAAAGCGCGCCACAGTGGAGGTGTCCCTGGCGCGCCTGTCCTCCATCCACATACCCAAGGCTGCAGCTGTGTCCTGAGAAAAGGTGTGGGTGGAGCCTGGGGGTGGGGACGCCCCCCCCCCCCCATATTAAATTCTATATTAAACAGGAATCACTATCAATGCCTCCAAACCCACCACTTATAATTGCAGTTCAACCCCCCTCTCCCCCCCCACCTGAGTTCACTCGCCATTTCCAGACACACTCACTTCTCCTTTAGCGACAGCTTGTTTTTTATTGAAAAAAGAAGAAAAAAAAAGGAAAATTAAAAAAAGAAAAGCAAGATGTCTTTTTTGCACTAGTGTGAAAGAAGAATTTGTTTTTTTTAATCATGAGTGATTTTTAACCTCCTTGAATCAACATTGCGAGCATCAATTGTAATGTTCACATGAAGACTTGATGAGTCCCCGTTTTTAACCCCCCCCCCCAATCCATCCAGAATTGAATGGGTTACATTTTTTACTTTGTCCTTGCATCATTCTAACCTGCCTCTGAGACTGAACCCCTTCTGTGAACTTGGGACGAATAAAAAAAAGATTTCTCTCCTCAGTTTGACGAAATGAGAGACGTCCAGTAGTTACCCAAAGTTTCTCTCCGTTCCTCATTTAAGGAAGAGGAGATTTTGTTTCTTGTTTTAAAAGGGGGGTGGGTATTTT
>JARVGV010000630.1:17383174-17394598 GCA_031762435.1 Hypsolebias longignatus | reverse complement strand
GTGGGGTTGATGCAAGGTAAAAACTTGAAAGACGATGTTGGTTGGCTACTTTTTTTTTTTTTTAACTACTATTTTGGATTTTAGCTTTGTTTTTTGCTAGTTTATTTTTATTTTTTTTTAAATAATTTTCTTGTGCATTTTATTTTTGATCCTCGTGGACGTTTTCTACGTGTTGGCGGACGTGAGACGAGCAGAGCTGCAGCTGCTTCGACCCGTGGACGGTCATCTCGCTTCCTTGCGGTGCAGAGGGGATCTCTTCGCTCGCGAGCGGAATAAACGGTGCCTGACACGCAGCAAGGAGGTCCTTTTTATTGGTGCTGTTGGTTATTACTGTAGAACACCACAAAAGTTAGAACTCTGGGGGTTTAGCGCCTCACACACACCCCCCCACCCAACAGGACAGAGGAGCTCTCAGGCTTTTTCTGGTTCTAGATGTGCAATCGTGTTAACATTCCATTCTTCCAGTCCGCTTGTTTCATCTGTACAAGTAAACATTATTTTGTGTTCATTTGGTTTGTTGTTGATCTGACGTGTTATCTCAAGTAGAGCCACTAGTTTAGAGTGTACAATGTGAAATTTATTTTCTTCCTTTTGCGTTTTTCTCCCCTTTTCCAGATATATTGAGTCAAGAGATGGAAATAGCCCAACGCAAACATGTTGTACATAAATCCTGTACATTTCTTTAAATACTTGATCCTTTTTTTTTTCTGGGTTTAAGGAAGAGTTCCAGAGACGAGTGCTCGATGAAGAAACAGCCTTACATTTCCCTTTCTTCATCAGTCGGAGTGAGTTAGACGCTGACAGGGTTGCTCTGGTAGATGTGTATAAAAATTTTAAGTGCTGCTTATATCACTAAGAAAGAAGATATGGAGTAGCCAACGATTTACCCCCACCGCTCCCCCTCTCTCCTCCCCTTTCAACCTAGTTTTGTTTGTTTAGCTTTACTTTTTTAAAGAAAAGGGAAAAGGGAGACGCTGATTGGAAAAAAAAAAAAATGGGTTTTTACATTTTCAGTAATGAAAATTTAACAGAAATGTAGTAGCTACTCATGTTGCACTGAGCTTGCCAGTGGTGACTGTCAAGGAAAAATCCTATAATCCAGTTTGTTGGTTGTTGTCCCTCGCAGAAGACTGAACTGTTATAGGACTATTTAAAGAAATACCAAGGTGTTCTCAACATTTAAAAAGTGGTTGTCAAGTTTTTATGGCCTTACATTATATTTTATTCTTACGGGATTTTTTTTTTTTTTTTTAATTTGAATTCTTTATTGCTTTTGTTCTCATTTTTGTTTTCTTCCATTTTCTACAGCATAAACTACTTGCTCACAACGGGATCTCTGGTGACTTAATTTATTAAAAGCCGCGCGTCGGTCTTTTTCCTTCATTCGGAAAGAGTTTCATGTTGCAGTTTTTTTTTACTTTTTGCAGTTTGTACCTAAGGTTTAATAAAATCTTATAGACAATTCACGCTCATTTCTTTCCAACCTGCTTGTGGTTTTTGTGTCCATTTTGATTCAACAACCCCGTTTCTATAAAGTCAAATACCCATCAAACTTGTTAAGTTTAAATCTTTCTCTGAAGCTTCAGCAACTCCTAACACTAATATTAAATATCACTTGTGATGATGCTCGTGCAAGTGTCTTAGCATCAACCCCCATTGATGATAAATTACGATTTATTGCACAAACCAAACACCAGTTACTTAAGAGTTGACTTTCTTGGAAAAGGAGTGTGTGGTAAAGAGTGGAGAAAAGTTTCAGGAGTGATTTGTGACAAAAGGGTGTCGGCAAAGGAAACTCAAGACCGTGGCATTGACAAAACAAGGAGAACGAACTGGAAGTGGCAGAAATGAAGATGTTGAGGTTCTACAGGAGTGACGAGGATGGATAAGATCAGGAATGAGATCATCAGAGGGACAGCACAGGTTGAACAACTGGGAGATAAAGTTGAAGAGACCAGACTGAGATGGTGTGTGGACGTGGGGGATGACTTGCTGAAGTGAAGCCAAAAGAAATGGTTACAACAAATCAAGGCTTCTAGATTTTGGGTCATTCTCACATGTTGTAAAAAAAATATTTCCATTTGACGTTTGATTATGAAGGATAGACACACAAAAAAATGGTTGTAAGTGTGATCACCAGAAAAGACAAAGTTGGTTGAGGTTTCCCTTTCAGAAGCTGAAGGCCTCTAACCTGCTCAGACTACTTGTTTACATGAAGCAACTTTATCTTATGAAGACACTCAAAGCTCTTTACAACACAATCTGTGCCGCCATGTACACATTCATACAGCACTCTACTAGATCTATACAAAGACTGATCAGAGCTTTATCACATTCATACACTGATGGGACACACATCAGAGGCAATGGGGGGTTCAGTGTCTTGCCCAGGGACACTTCAGCATGTGACTGCTGGTGGAATCGAACCCCCCTCAACTCAACCTCACATTTTTTCATCCCGATAAAATCAGATGAGAATGAAACATCTGGGTCTGAAACATTTATTACTTTAAGAGAGTAGGTATTGGGAAAAGAAAGGAAGGAGTAAAGCTGTCACATGGCACAAATGTCAACAATTCATGACCCCCCACAAAAAAACTGGACACGTTAAACCTTCTAGCTGATGTCTGGTGCATAGCACAGTCCACAACTGGGATTTGGTCCTGGTTCTGAAGAAGTTTATCTATACTGTACCTCTGAATGGGTGAAGTGGCAAATTAATTAACTGTACCTGAACGCCTCCCCAGAGTTTGTGTTCCAGCTCACAGCCTGAGTCAACATGCTTCAGATTCTCAATAGAATCGATCAGATACTGTCAGTTGTTCAATTGAATCAATAATTCAAAAAATAAACCCATCATCCGCTCTGCAGATCCGTTTGCCAAGTCCTCAGTGATAATTAGCTCTTTATTTTTTTCAACAAAAGGGTAGCTCCATCCAACTTATGAAACAATTCAATCAAGCACTGAAGCAGGATAAGAGTTGAAAAATCAAAAGTTTTGCAGGAGCAGGTTCTGATCGACTTGTACACGTCTGGAACGATTAACCCAGTCAGGACAACTTTCCTGCAGGAAAAAACTGATTGTGCCAAATGGTGTTTCTGTCATTTTACAGAAAAAGACCCTCAAATGGTTAAAAACATGGATAATTCACCCAAAACCATCTGCAAAAAAAAAAAAAAAACTTCTGGCGACTTCTGTTTACGAATAAAAGCTCGATTATATGGCTCGCAGTTTCCAGTGGCACCATCCTGATAAACATATTTAATATTTAGAATGATAAAACATCCCAACAAGTAAATAAAAATGAAAAAAAAAAAAAAACTGGCTCAAAAGGCTCCTTTGGAGAAGTTTGACCTTTGATCAGAAACTTGTTACTGTCTCAACATGCACAAATACACAAAATACTAGGAACTTTCAGAAAATAAAATAAAGTGCACGTTGAGACTTATTATGCTTAAGGGGCAAAAATACATTTTCTTATTACCGTATTTTTTGGACTATAAGGCGCACAATCCTTTAATTTTCTCAAAACTCAACAGTGAGCTTTAAGTATTATTCTGGTTGTACTTGAACTGATTTTATGTGGTTATTGTGGATGAATTGAATAAAGTTTGTGCCTCATGGTCCAAAAAAATACAACCGATTTGAAAACTTAACTTTGTGGTCTTTTAAGGCAAGTTCACATGGCAGTTAGAAAAATTACAGAGGTTGCACTATCGTTTTCTTAATCTTAATATATGCAAGGTTCATAGAAAAGAAAAAAAAAAGCCAATAAATGCTGTGCTAAACTTTTTCAATCACCTCAGTTTCATCACTTTGCTTATTGGAGCCAGACTTCCTCGTATTCTTGAGAGCAGCCAAGCTGAGAAATAAAATTAAAAAAGGGACAGATTTTCAGAACGCCTACAGAATCATTGACTGAGACCACGTTAAAGGATGACGGTAAAGTCAGGCTCAAGGAAAGTAAAGAAGAAGATTCAGGACTTTTGCACGGGGCTGTGCACTCTGTGCGTTGAGTTTGGCAGCTGTGGAGTCAAATCGTTCTCAAACCTGCTGCCTCTTCTTCTTGCAGTCTTTACTCGTCGTCTCCTGGTCCTCTCTGTCCACCAGCGCAGCATCAGGGTGAACCTCCTCTTCGTCCAAGGTCACCACCACAGGGGGCTTTTTCCTCCTCCCTCCTCCCCCCGATCCGTCACCTCCCTCCTGCTCAGTCTCCTCCTCGTCCTCGTCCTCCTCTCCGGCCTCCGTGTCCTGGCTGGCTGAATCCGTGCACGTGGACGACAGGGACGACAGCTTGTGTCGCAGCTCAGCCTGGGTGGGGACCTGGAGGCTGATCTCGGTGGTGAAAGACTCGACCTCTGGACCTTTAAAGGGACGAGACGAGTTCAAACACTGAAACCAACGCTGCGGCACGTGCGCGGGAATAAGAAACACATGAAAAATGTTTTTAATTACCTGAACCGCAAATAAAGGCTTCGTCAAACTATTTGGAATCATCACCATATTTTTCAGCCTATAAGTCGCACTTAAAATCCTTTAATTTTCCCAAAAATCAGCAGTGAGCCTTATAATCAGGTGCGCCTTATGTATTGATTCTGGTTGTGCTCACTGACTTGGAACTGATTTTATGTGGTTATTGTGAATGAGTTGAATAAAGGTTGACTCATCAGTTTTGTTTCACGTAAAGCGCCTTACGTATGAAGACACACCTGTTCATTGATATTGCGCCTTATAGTCCAGAAAATATGGTAAATACTGTACTGTACTTCAAATTTACTTAATCATACATTTCTGCGTGTGCAAATTTAAAACTAATTCAATTTAATTTGAATTAAAGAGCGTTCCCTGAAGGGACATGCAATACATTGCCGCCACGTTTCATCCCAGTTATGGACTAAAATCACAGAGCAATAACAAAAAAAAAAAAAAACTAATTGATTTAGACTGGTTTGATTTTCCAACGGTTAGGTTTTAGTGCAACAAGTAGCACTTGGAGTGTATGCCAAGAATGTCTCGGCTACTACTAAACCAAATTTTGGCTCAATATATTTGAAATGAACATAATTTTAGCCATTTTGATGTTTTCTAAAGTCAGTTGTCAGAGGTGGTCGTCTCAGATTGGGCTGGCGTTAGAGGCCCAGCTGTGGATGTACATCCAAAGATTACGTTGCACAAGCTTCATTCAAATCTGATCTGTGGCTCATGAAATATTTTACTAACAGACAAGTGCAACAACATTTCTCTCCTTCTCATTTCAGCTTGGGAGATGATAAACGAGTGCATTCGTTGTCTGCTGTGTTTTCTGTACCTGGGACAGGTGAGGCTGCACTGTTGTCCTCTCCGCCGGAGTGCAGGAAGACGTCCAGAGCCTCGTGGTCAGACATGTCCATCAGGTCCATCTGCTCCAGCATGTCCACGTTCACCTCCATGGATGACATGCTGCCTATTGGCTCTGTACACCACATGTCAGAGTTACGCGTCAGCAACCATGACAATACAGAAAGAAGCAAGGAGCCGAGTCCAGGAACATTCAGACGCTTTGGTCTCTAAGTACAAAAGCAGAAGCAGACGGACGCTTGGAGCTGGATGACATTTCAAATGGAGCGTGCGTATGATTTTTATAAAGCTTTGTGTTTATCATCCAAAGCATAGTGCTGTATAAAATGAACTGGCAAGTATCATTCTGTGAGGAGGCGTACATGAAGAAACCCAGCTGATAACTTCAGAACAACTGAGCTAACCTGATGCTAAATGTTTGTTCTGTACATCCTATAGATCAGCAGCAGCTGCTCCTGGACTAAAGTCTTCTGTAAAACCTAATCCAACTGCAATATATCGTGCACAGAGAAAAATCGTGCACATTTGTTCTTGTATGGATACTATTTTTATTGAACTGTGCAGCTTCTCCTGTAAATTAACCCACGAGTGAAGTCAAAGATTTTATAACAGTTTCATTTAAAAGCTCCCGTTTGCTGCAGTTTTTCCTAAATCAAAGTACACTTGACATACTAACAGATTATGGTTAAAAACTAACCATGTGAGGATTTAGACAGTAAATAATACTGTGCAAAAGTTTTGAGTCTTTCCATATTTCCTTAATATTCAGCTTTTAAGGAGCTAGACTTTTCGAAACATTCTAAAAGTGATCTTAACCAGAAGTTCTTTTGGCTTTATGGAGGTCTTTTAAAGTTTCTCATGAGATTATTTATTTAAAATTTTAACTCACCTTTTCCATTGTGAGTACTTAACCAATATCAAGACAATGTCTTTCATTGTTAAGCCTTTACCTCTGACCCTTGACTTATTCTGGCACTAAAAGGTTCCTAAAGTCAGATTATGAACCAGTGTTGTGTCGACATAATTAGCAAATAACTCATGGAAATCCAACCGTTGTCATCTTGTTACCAACAATCAGTTAAAAAGATAATTCATTTTCCATTTCATTGGCAGAATTTTTGAAAAACACCTAATATCTTGCAGTTTGACATACAAAACAGTGTTTAAGAACCAACAAAATGATTCACAGGACGATAACTGCTCAAGACTCGACACAAAATACATGAGATGAAGGATGATGTGAGACCTTGGATGGACTCGTTTCTGTTTTTGACATGGCCTTTAGAAAATATTGTTCACCTACTATAGAGTTTTATAGGCCTGGGACTCATTTTGTCCTCCACTTGTTTATGTTTCGTTTTTGTAAAGCACAAAATATCCAATAATTCTGTTAAGGTCGGGCAGAAGGACTCGACTAAAAAGGAGTCGAAAAACGAGTCAACATCCAAAGAAACATTTGAAACGTTCAGAAAAGTCCACTTTAAAAGGTTACCGTATTTTCTGGACTATAAGTCGCACTTAAAATCCTTTAATTTTTCTCACGAATCAACAGTGAGCCTTATGTATTGAGCTTACTGACCTCAAACTGATTTTATGTGGTACACGAAGCTCAAAAATCTGTCAAAAATGTTTTAGTTTAGCTTAATGCTCCTTACAGTCCAAAAAAAAAAAAAATGGTACTACTAAAATCTGGCTGCTTTAAAGAAAAGTCTGAATAAATAAGGATGGATTTCTAACTGATGTGAGCAAACGTAACATTTGCGGTCAGCAACATGCTCAAACGATTTGACTTTAAGCTTCAGAACTGGATGCTGTTGCTTCAAATTCATCAACAAAGCCAAACATGTTACATAAAAAAATATCTGAACATGACAAGTTCCTGGTAAAACATGCAACGATGTTGACATGTATATTCAAAACTATAGATGCTTAAAATTCTGACCTTTTCTAGTTTTTCTAATAAAACACAGTCTAGCCTTCTGCTCCAAACTTTAGCAGAAAATAATGTTCTTGCAATATAAAAACTCCCTTAACTCATCAGATAACACACTCCTGGAGTCACCACCTTGCAGGTGTGCAACCCCCCCACCCCCAGTCCCACTTTTAGTCTCATGATGTGCTGCATGCATCACAAACAGGCAGTCGGTGCACGGACGGGTTTGCAGGGAGGGTTGTGAGCACATGAGGAAGAAGCAGCATGATTGGTTGTTACACAGCACTGACAGAAGATGCCATTTGCCACCATACCTCAAGGAAATGAGGAGAGTAGAAGAGGGCAGCACGGGGGAGGAGAGCGGAAGAAGAGTCGAGAAGGAGAGAAAGGGGAGTGTTATTTCTGATGGAGGCTGACCTAAAAACAAAACGTAACCGTGCTTTTCCAAAATTCGAACACAGAACCGAATGTCAAAGGACGAGTTTTCCAAACCCTTCTTGGATATTTTCCTACTTTTCTGTGATCTCTCAGGGGAGACAGCCGTGAAACATTAAAGAGGAACGGAGGTTCAATTCTCTCTTAACGAATGTTCATTTGCAAATCTCTTTGCAGCACAAAGGAGCGGCTGGGCCTCGTAAAACGTGCTCGGAAAGGGTTCCGATGGTCCTCGACCCCACGTGGAGCTGCTTCTGCAGCGTGTGAGGAAACTAAACTAAACCCAACGTGCTGTGCAGGGTTTGGTCTGAGAAGCTCTGCAGAAAAAAAAAACTCATTTCCATGTGAACGCCTGACATGTTCCTGTGTTAGCCTCGCTCTGACCTTGACTAAAAGGTTCCTCTGCTTGGGGGTGTTCTTGCCTTCAGAGATGCTGCACACATTTGTGTGAGCGCGTTCCTTGAAGCGAGCTTTCATGGCTCTATGTTTTTATTCTTGTTTATTTGTGTTTTAGACGTTCATGTTTGAAACGTGCAGCTTGGGTGCTGTGATTTTTAGAATTTTTCTAATTCCTCCAAAAACACAACTCTGCAATAAATTTGCTTTTGTTTTTTTTGTTTTTTTTCCTTACTTTAGTTTTAGGCTTGGTGGTGAGGAGGCGTGGTGGTGCAGAGAATAGAGAAGGTGAGCCTGTGATCAGAAGGTTGCTGGTTCGACTCCCCGGACATCAAAATGCGGGTGGGAAAGGTGATGAACCCACCCCTGCCTCCACTATCAATTTCTCCACTCTGGGCCCTTGAGCAAGGCCCTTAACCCCCATCATCTGCTCCCCTGGGCACCCAAGATAGCAGCTCTGCTCCACACAGAGGCTGTGGTAGCTCAGTGATCTGTGTTTGCATCAGGAAGAGCATCTGGCATAAAAATAATTGTCAAGTCTTTGTGTGAGTTAGTTCACTATGGGGTGCCGTTTATAAGTTGCAGAGTCAAAAATTAACAGCAATATTTTGGTTTATTTAGCTTTTAATAAGAAAAAATAGGTTTTTTTTTCAAAGTCATATTTTCACCATATTAGTCATACATTTATAATGTCATAGTTGCCAACTAAATATTTAATTTACAAGATAAAGATTTAGTTTGCACTCAATACTTTACTTGCAAGATAAATATTTAGTCAACTAAATATTTAGGTGTAAATTAAATATTTAGTTTACATATAATATCTAAGCTAAACATTTAATTCCTAAACTAAATATTTAATTTGCTAATATTTAGCTCAGGCCTAAATTTTTAACTAGCAAGCTGAATATCTCGCTAGCAAGTTAAATATTTAGCTAACAAATTAGGGCAGAGGTAAATTAAATATTTAATTTATATCAAATATTTAGTTTACTAACTAAATTTAAAAAATATTTTGTTTAATAACTAAATATTTAACTTGCAAGTTAAATATTTAATTCCTAAACTAAATATTTATTTTGTAAGTTAAATATTTAGTTTGGAACTATGACATTTATAAATGTATGAATAACATGGTGAAAATGTGACTTTGAAAAAAAACCCCACTTTTTTAATTAAAAGCTAAATAAACCAAAAATTGATGTTAATTTTGACTGTGCAACTTTACAAACGGCAGCTCATATGCGGCGATCCCTGAAGAAGGGAGCAGCCGAAAGAAGAAACAAAACTTTTAGCTTTAAGCTGGTCTTTGGCTACTTTAACTTTTAACTTGCAGTTCGCTACTCAGTTTTAGCTACCTTTTTTTCTGCTTCAGTTTGCATTTTGCTAATTTTAACTAATGACCTTTTGCTTTTTCTAAAGCTTTTAGCTACCATTTAGTAACTTTTAGCTTTTAGTCAACCTTTTGCAATATTACGGTAAGCTTTTAGCAAGTGTTTTACAACTTTTGATTAGGGCTTTGCTCCTTTTAGCTTTTAGCTAGCATTTTGCTACATGAAGTTTTTGGCTGCTTTTGTACTACTTTTAGCTAGCGTTTTGCTTTTGTTTTTTTTCCGCAAGCATTATGCTACCATAAGCTTTTAAATCACACTTTGGCATTTTAGACTTCTGCTGCATTGGGCTTTCAGCTCATGTTTTACTATCTTTAACTTTGACAATTCATTTTCAAGGTTTTCAGAAAATTTAGCAGACATAACTCATTTATAATTACAGTATAATTCGTCTGCAGTTATTTGTAAACTTTTCCATCATTTGTTTGAAGTGTAGTATAGCGCCACCATGCTGCGAGGTTTTACATCATCAGTCCTGTCAGCAGTTTACAATTAGTAAAGTCAGTTTGTTTCCATGTCTACATTTCATTAAAAAATACAAACACGTCCTGAATGAAAAGCAGTTTTGATGGACAGTGAAGACATAAGCTCAGCAGAATTTCTTCTTCTCTCTCCCCTACATCCTCGCTGCTCCACAATCTTCTCTCTCAAACCAGTTTCAGGGGATTAAGAGAGGAGAATTGATGAGTACAAGAAGAAGAAGAAAAAAAATCACATTTCCAATGCAGCAGAGTCAGTAACATCTTTGAGACCAGGGTGGACGCAGTTCCACATTTCAGCACAAGCTCTGGATATTTTAGTCGACTTTTGGCAGAGATGCATGGGAGTAAAGCGCAGCAGGTTTCTGTTGCAGTCCCACTGGAGGAGTCCATTTATAAGAAGTGTCGACTGCTGGGCTGTTAAAACAACTTACAGGGAGAGGAGCTGAACAGTCACTGAGGCTCAGTCTAAACTGAAATACGGCAGGCTATTGTAGCATATAATTAGATCACAGGGCAACATAATTTTAGACATCAATTATAGCATTACTGTATTTTATACAAGTCAGAACTGAAAACAAAGATGTATAAACAAGACGGAGTTTTAGTTTTTGGACCTGAGCAACTTATGAATACATTTTTCAGTCTTTCTCCCTCCTTGATGGCATTAATCTGGCCTCCAGCTCTAATGTTAAAAATATTGGGTTTTTTTTGTTTTTTTTTAAATCAGAACATGTCTTTTATCCCCCACATTAAAAACTGTACTAGAACTGCCTTCTTCCACCTGCGTAATATCACTACAAGTAGACATCTTATTTAAAAATGATGCAGAAAACCTGGGTCAAGTCTAGACTAGACTATTACAACGGTTTGTTATCTGGGTGTGCAAATACTTCTTTAAAACGTCTTCAGCTGATCCAAAATGCTCCTGCCAGAGTCTTAACTGGAGTTAGGGGGAGAGATCATCTCTTTCAGTTTTAGCTTCTCTCCACTGGCTCTCTGTCAAGTCCAGAATAGAATTCAAAATCCTGCTTCTAACCTACAAAGCTCTCAACAACCTAGCTCCACCTTATATTACAGATATATTTTCCTAACAGAGCACTTCACTCTCAGGCTGCAGGTTTACTTGTGGTTCCAAGAGTTTACAAAAACAGAATGTGAGGCAGAGCTTCCAGTTGTCAGGCTCCTCTCTTGTGGAACCAACTTCCAGTTTCTGTCTGTGAGGCTGACACGTTGTCCAGTTTTAAAACTAAACTCAAGACTTTTCTTTTTGATAAATCCTATAGTTAGGGTCGGCTTGCGTTTCCTGAACTGTCCCTTAGTTATGCAGCTTAAACTGCTGGAGGACAAACTGACCACACTTTTTCCACTCTACTGTCTTTACTTACTGTGCTCAACCGGTTTTGTATTAATTATTTTTTCTATCCTAACGTGTTTTTTTTTTTTTTTTTT
>JARVGV010000630.1:17325148-17336867 GCA_031762435.1 Hypsolebias longignatus | reverse complement strand
CACACACACACACACACACACACACACACACACACACACACACACACACACACACACACACACACACACACACTCTCTCTCTCTCTTAGCCACATTAACACATCAGCATTTTTTTTAGTTTCTTTGTTTCTTTGTTTATTCTGGTGATGGTAACAGTAAATATTTATATATTCATGTCTATACTTATATATACTGTATACTTTGCCACTGACAGATGTGTAATATTGGATCATTTTCCTCAATAAATGACCAAGTTTAATATTTTGTCTCATTTGTTTAACTGTCTTCTCTTTATCTACTTTTAGGACTTGTGTGAAAATTTGATGATGCTTTAGGTCATATTCATGCAGAAATATAGAAAACTATAAAGGGTCCACCAAGTTTCAAGCACCACTGTACACATGACCCAGTTTTAACATGTTAAAAATAAACCCCACACAAAGCTTTTCATTGAAACAATTAAACATTTACAAATGGCACATTTTGGTTCCAAATAATGGATGAAACATTAAACTAGAGCAACGATGCTCTGAGTTGACATATAACCTGTCTATGGTTAATTTGCTGAATGAAGCATTAAAAAGGTGTGTGTGTGTTGGTGTGTGTGTGTGTGTGCGTGTGGGGCGGGGGGGGGGGTCTCTTTCACTGACCGAGAAATCTCGTGACTCGGTGAACTCTGCTCTAAAGTGAAGTTTATTCCATGTGCAACAAAGGACTTGTTAAACTCAGAAACTCATCTCCAAACTCTAATCTTCAACTGGAGCAGCTGCTTTTATATATTATTTAAAGAGACATCTGGCTCACTCTGTTTAAAATATGAAGAAGGTCTGAACTTATTGGAAAATGTTTTTATAGTCACTAAATATTTACACTTTATTGAGGTTTAGTTGTAGTGATTCACTGATTTAAATCTGCAGGTCAGGTCACTGTTCCCTGGCCGCAGAGCGAAGAGGGGAATACGTCTGTGTCCTTCCATCGTGTGAGCTGGATAACTTGACAATAAGTGAGGTACAAACATTTATTTTGGTGTGTGGCTGCATCTAGGCACAAGAAAGGTCACTATCACCCACCAGGATGTGTTTCTTTGCACCACCTCTCTTCTTATTAACAGTCCTGTCCACTTGAATATCTTGCACAAAAATCGTTTGTGTTCCTCGTTTAATTCCAGTGCATAAAAACAACTCAAAAACTACATTCACTATTTAAATTCCTCGCTGACAGTGGGCATCATCGTCTCGAAACTACAAACTCATTAACAGATGATTGTCTTCACCTTTTTACTACACATTAAACAACACAAACCAGAAGGTGGCAACAAGATGAGTTTTAGATTTGATGCAAAGTGTCAAACCTTTGAATCGTATTTGTGGATGAAGCCAACATCATAATGGACTGTTGCTTTAGTTGCATCATTATTTCTGTTCTAAAACTTTAAAATGTTATGAGCCAAAATTATGAATTAAAAAAAAAAAAAAAAAAAATTAAAAAAAAAGAGAGAAGTTTTAAAAACTAGAATTTTCAGGGGTTCCCGTTAGGTCAGCAACAATATTTACATTTGCCAACATATCTTTTATTGCAGCTTTTTTTTTTTTTTTTTTTTTTTTAAGGAAATAAATAAATAAATAAGAAAAAAATTATAAGTATACAGTATTTTATTATTATTTATGTATTTATTTATTTATTTATTTATTGGTACTTCTTGCTCAACATTCTGGCAACAGATGCAAATCACCTTCCCCAATTCATTTTAGTGTCACTTTGCATCTTGGCAGTCTGGTACAAAATCATTTTGGGGGGGTAAGCTGCCCTCCATCCTGTGCATTCTGTAAACAGTTTCTCTAAATATTTTCATTAAAAAAAAAAGTTAATTTATTACATTAATTGCTATATTTATTCTTATTTTACAGCCATTTTAATTTGAATCTGTGTCAAAACAACAGTGGCCCATCAGAGAGATGTGCTTTGGGTCTTCAACACAATGTGAGAAGATTGATATGTGGCTTCAGGCTTTAAGTCCTTAATATAAATGACAAACCACAATGAGCAGCAGCACTGGCAGCTATCACCGTCACAAGACAGAGCTCCAGCTCCAAACTGAGCCCAAACAGAACCACAGGATCTACAACAGGCAGCTCCTAACAGATTCTGTCAACATGAAACAAATGGAATTGAAGCAAAAGAATGCAGTGTTTTATTAAAAATATTCTAACTCTACAGACTAAAAAATAATTGCTGGCACAATTTCTCCTACTTTCAGACTAAAAATATTTTAAGGAGGTCAAGATTGTGCAACACTTGTGGCATTTAGCGAACAAGTTTATTATTCCCATTTCAGTTTGTGGCTCTGACCAGAGATCCCAACAGACCACCAGTGAGATCATTTGTCAAAACTGTTATAGATGATTGGTTTCAGTTTATGTGATCAATGGATTAGAGCATCTATCATCAATAAAACTTATTGTCACATACAGCACGTGGACACTTCTGACTTCATGCAGTCAGGTTTAACTGTAACACCGTGTAATGTTCACAGTACCATTTCAAACTAGAGTTTACTCCTTTAGAAAACTAAAAAAAACTATTTTAGATAATTAAAAAATAAATTATTTCAACTTGTTTATGCAGGTTAGTTGCGCTGAGCCACGAGAACTCGAGAGACCCATTTTAAACAAACACAGATGAGGTACAACAATAGACAATCATATAGCATATAAAATGAAAAGTAAATAGAAGAAATTATATAAAAAAAACAGCTACATTATAAATCAGTATAAAATACTAAAAACAGAAACATGTCTGCGTTGGTTGTTGCCATGAACTTCATTTAAAATCCCTTAATTGCTGAGTTCATGGTCACATAACCTACAATTACTTCTATATCTTGTCAGGCTAACTTGATGTAATCTTGTTGCTACTTTCAGACACGATGCAACACATACCAGGGGGAGGAGATCAGTTATTGAGAAGACAGGCTCTCGTATGGGCAGAATTAATAACTTTTATTATCAATAAATATACAAACTACAGTGATTTAGTCTTATAACGTGCTAATGGCGCTGTTCCTTCTAGATTTGCCACAACAGTTAAGTTGCAACTGTAGTTTTGTGCTGCTCAAAGAAGCTCAATTACAGAAAATAAAAATAAGGGGCAACAAAAAGTCAGTATTATTGAAGTCCAATTTCTGTCCAGAAAACTTTAATCTCAAACGGTTTAAATCAGAACGAAAATCAACTTAATGCTCATCATTTGTAGTAAAAAAATAAAATAAATTATATGTGTGAGCCGTGTGCTGCATCCATAACATTTTTCTTCCCGCTCCATTTGTCCCTGATGCTCATCCAGTCATAAACATTGCTCCCTCTCCTCCTCTGTCCAGAGGCAACGATGTTGAAAGCACTGAATACGCTTTAATGTGCATCCCCAACGCAGCTCGTCTGCTTTGAACTACTTCTCCTTACACTCCCATCAGCAGACACTTCAGATCTCTTATCCTTAACTGACTCTGGGCACCAAACATCTGTCAGGGACGACATGCATGACAAGACTGACAGAAGACTAGAGAATTGGAGCACGTAGACTAGAGAGGGATGATGAGATCTCTATTTTTTTTTTTTTTGTTTTGTTTTGTAGCTTCAAGTCAATGATTCACGTGTGGAGTTTAAGATAAACCACATGATCCTCCACTGACCGGTCACCTGCTTGAACCAAGACTGAAACTGGTAAACACGACGTATGATTTAATAATTCAACCCTTTCTTTATAATAAAAGTGCTGATGCAGTAGGTTTGTCTAAATGGCAGTGAGAAGAGGATTTTGTCGCATACACACACACACATCTGGCCGAGTTCCAACCCTCTCTATTTTAATAGTTTTAATCAATTCTTGGCTTCGGTAGATTCCTGATGTATCAATAAACCTCTTAGAAAGCAGCTGAAAGGATTTTCTAAATAGAGACAGATTGTGAAGATATAAACCAATAATTTTACATTTTATACTTTTATTGGATGTTACTGGGACCCTGTGTACACAATTTTGTTCCACCTCATGTACCACACGTGGTGGGAATGACAAATAAATGAATCCTTGAATAAGCACAAAGAATTACAATCATGATCAATAATCTGGGCATGCATCATCCAAACTACTCACCTGCATTATTAGGCATCAGATTTATTATTAATACTTTAAAAATACAGATGTACCTAGAGAAACTGCATTTCCTGCAAAAATGCCGTGTGAATGCTTATTGATAGAAAAACAGCTTAAATTAGCTTTAAAAAAAAACATGCTAAATTGTAGCTGAAATGGAAGAACAAGCCTAAGTTAGCAGAAAAACAGAAAGAACACATAATTGCTGAATTTGGTTTAAATAAGCAGAAATTAGCACAAAAAATAAGGTCATTAGCTAAAAGGTTTAAATTTGCTAAAACTAGCTGAAAAGGCATAAAGAAGCTTAAACTACCAGAAGGAAGTGGAATGAGCTGAAATGAGCTCAAACAATGTGGAATTAGCTGAAAAAGCTACATAAAAACTAATAAGTAACCGAGTTGGCAGAAAAAGATGAAATAAGAATAAATAAGCTGAAATGAATAGAAGTTAGACTGAAGTCACAGAAATATAAAAAAAAAAATTAACCATCTGAAAACAGCTGAAATTAGCTAAGAAATGCTAAAAAGTTAGCTGAAAAGATAGAAGCTTAAATTAGGAGGAGGAAGTGGAGAGAGCACAGTTCAGCTGAATTAGTCTGAAAGAATCAGAAATTAGCACAAAAAAGTGGACATTTTCTGCGAAAAGCTGAAATTATAAATGGAAAAACAACAAAAAGTAGCTAAAAAGCAGAAAGGATGTTAAATTACTAAAAAGAAGTGGAGAGAGCACATTTTGCTGAATTAGTCTGAAAAAAGTTTAAACAAGTGCGAAAAATTAGGAATTAGCTGATAAAGCAAAAAATTTGCATTAAAAACAGTTAAATAGTAGCTGAAATTAGCAGAAAGAAGTTAGAAGCACAAAAATGTTTTGGCAGAAAGAAAAGGAGCACAAAACAGCTGGAAAAACAGCTGAAAGTAGCTGAAAAAACATTTAAGTTTGCACAAGGAAGCTGAAAGAAGCTGAACAGAATGTTAAAGGAGCAGTAAAAGGTTGTGTGGAATGAGAAAGATGATGAATACAGAAGAAAAATGGATCACAATAGTGTGAATGCTCATAAACATTCACACTATTGCAGTTTCATCTTTTTATCAGGTTCACGTGTCAATGTGAGCATATTTAAAGTGCAAAAATAATGCACATACCAATATGAAGTAACAAGAACTGATTAATTTTATGCAAGTTCCTTATTATCAATAATCCCATCAAATTAGGAATTAAAGTACGTTTAAAAAAGGGTTTGAGGTAATAAATTAGAAGCTTGTTAAAGCTGCAGCCCTGGAGCACATCTGGCTTCTCCCAAGCCTCTCTGCTGGGCGAAGAAGTAATTAACAAGGAAATGATTAGTCCGACTGAAGTGCAGTGCAGATAGACAGCACGTCGGCCACAGGAGGAAACTTCACACAATGAATTTGTGATGCAGACTTTGCACGTTAGAAACGACTTTCCAGCAGAGCTGCGGGCCAGAACCAAGGCCTTTAGAGATAAACCCCCTGCCATCACTGGGAGATTCAGTTTCTTACAACGTTCAGTAAAAGCTGACGCTTGGAATTTTTTTTTTTTTTTTACATGTCAGCATTCCCAAAGTGTGTCAGACTACACTTACATGTTATTTTATCTGTGCCGTTCATTCTGAACACATCACTGAATTCTCTGCTTGGTGTGAAAGGTTCGAGCGATCTCTGCGTGCAGACAGTTCAAACCTTTTATCTGTAAAAACTATGAAACATGGGTTCCTCAACTTTCTTTGCTTCTCCCACTCTTGCACCAAGTTTCTTAGCTAACTGTGTTGAACGTGGTGACATCCCCGGAGCACGACGGGTACATTTTGAACTAAAGGTTGAAGATGCACCTGCAGGGAACACGCACTGTAATGTCTGAGCAAGAGCTGTGCTGACAGAGTCTCACGGTGCATGTGTGTGTTTTTCTCTTTGATGGCAGGAACCAAATCCAGGCAGGAAATAAAGTTGAAACTTTTGTAAATGTAGCAGTGAAATTGCAACTCTTTTGACGATAACTTTTTTTTTTTCAGGGTTTTTAAGGATAAAAGCAGGTTATATCTCAGTTGAGAGTGATGTTAAGGGTTAGATATTCATAGTTATGGGCAAATTAAAAAGCTACAAAGTGCACTGCATTAATGGAGTGTGTGCACATGGACTGATAGTTGAATATTAGTTTGGTTTCAGTGAAGCAAATCAGACACAAAGTTAATATACCATCATCATCATCATCATCATCATCAACCAATCATACTTGTTCCGTCTCAAACTGGTGCCAAATGCTGATAAAACCAAAGGGACATTGTTTCAAACAGGAAGTTGGTCCCAGCAGTCCCTCCTTCTACTTTATCTATTAAAACAAACAAAAACAAAAAAAACTCATGTCAAAAACTTGGTAAAGAAATAGAAAGTAAAACTGTTTCTTTTTCAGAAATAGATCCTGTCTAACTCTGAACACTAGGAAACACTTTGTAACTGTGACTTTCCTTCCCTCCACTGACTACGGTGACATTATCTATATGAATGCTACTGCAAGCACCCTGCAGATGTTGGACGCTGCCTATCACGATGATATCACCACAACTGATACATACATACATGTCATTTTATTTACTTTTATATGATTGGTGTATAAATATAGGGACACTGCCAGTGCCACCTGTTAATTGCATGCACGTGTCTCCGAGGCTGACTAATCATTTGTCTTTACTGATGTCCTGCTGGGATCATCCATCACACCATCCTTTGTCCTCCACAGACACCCGTCACAGTCAGCGCACACGCAGGTCAAGTTTCAGCTTCAATCCATCAACTGAGGACGTTTCAACGAGTGCTGATCGAGCCTCAAATTCACAAGTCAACATTTCCTGAATCCAATCAGCAAAGATCAGAGCAACGTCGAGTTAGTTCATCCTTTTCCACAAACACAGGGTTCTGTTTCTTGGTAATCTGCAGCAGTGTGAAGGCAGCAGTAACCAAACATTTGGATGAGTGGAGCTTCTAGCTAGGAAAAAAAAAAGCTTTCAGTCTAATTGAGCACACCTAAAAGGCTGAAGAGATAAAATAATTACTGGCTGGTCTCGTTAGAGCTCAAACTTCCATGAAGTCACACTTGTCCATTGGTGATTGTGCCATTTGCTGTGATTTCTGGTCCATCACATTATGCAACCATCTTTGAGGCCTGTTTCTCCCTGCACAGTTTGCAAACACACTTACTGCCCAGTGTTTTTCACTTTGTCTTTCCTTTTAAGCCTGACGAGAACCTCATTTTCACTCCAGTAGATCTCGCAGAGGAAATAGTATTTTATAGAATTCCTTTCAGTCAGGTCCTCTGGACGATTTCTTTGTGTCAAAACGTTTCATCCTTCATCCAAAAGGACTTCATTAGTCCGAGGAGCCACAACAAACTCAGTCCCATAAGTAGCACACTCACATAGTGGACCAACCAGTTTTATGGTGATAAGATGGTTTCTGGGGCCCGCCTTCTCCCCCGTCAACTCCTCTGAGGCGGCCATGGCCAAAGTGGTTCAAAACATGCTCAATAATCCAGAAACCATCTCATCACCATCAAACTGGTTGGCCCACCACGTGAGTATGCTACTTATGGGACTGAGTTTGATGTGGCTCCTCAGACTGATGAAGTCCTTTGGATGAAATATGAAACATTTCAGCACAAAAACAACAATCCAGAGGACCTGACTTAACTTTGTTGGATTTATCCATTTATCTTGCCTGTATGTTGAATGAATCAACATGGATTATTGAGCATGAACTTTGATATTTAGTGGAACTGTCACTGAAGCAAAGGCCAAAGTGATCAGTTTGGCTGAGTGGCATTTTGACACCTACTCTGCTTATCATCCAACAACTACAATATGGAGCAAATAGTATGAACTATACAAATTTATGTCTAGAAAAAATACATATACTGCATTTAAAACAAAAATCATAGAAAAGAATTATGTTATTTATTTGTTAACCAAAAATTTTGATATACTGTACTGTATTTTAGTCTAAAGTTTAAATCAAAGAGACTACAAAATAAATTCAGTCCTGTTTCAAAGTCTTCATAAGATTCAAATTTGAGAAAAATGTAATTGCATACAGATGTGATCTTCCATGTACGTTTTGAATTCCACCACCATTCTTACAACAGACCCCATTATGTAACCGCTGGTCAAGCTGAGTGCATGCACTTAGAAACTGGCGATCATCTTTGTGTTGTCTGTCTGTGCTCAGAACGATTAATTCCTCCTCCATCGTCCTCTGGTGACCCTTCAGTGATTCATCGTTAGTGACATCGTTTTCACTTCAGACATCTTAAACTAGAACTAAATCATTTTTATATTGGTTTTAGCTGAAAACGTCAATAGTCTGCTCGTTCACCACAAAAACAATTTACCGTATTTTTCGGACTATAAGGCGCACTTAAAATCCTTCAAATTTTCTCAAAACGCAACAGTGAGCCTTATAATCCGGTGCACGTTATCTATTAATTCTGGTTGTGATTACTGACCTCGAACCGATTTTATGTGGCACACTCAAAAATACGTCAAATTGTTTTGTTTCGCTTAATGCGCCTTATAGTCCGAACACTACTGTACTGCTTTGTTCTAAGATAAACACATGTTCTATTTTGTTTTAAAAATAAATTTCCATTTAGTTAACACATTTAACCACAGTACAATAAAAGATTTAAAAGACGTGTTCTCTTGGATCTCCATTGCCTCCCACACGAGACCAGCCACGTGCAACACAATCTGTGCAAGATGCGGAAAGGCAGCAAAATAAACCTCTACACTGCAGAGCTGTCTCCAAAAATAACTTTTTAATTGGTTATCAGCAGCTAAATGGTTGCAGCATTCGACGCAGACGTCATGCAAAACAATCTTGATAATTCGATGAAAACTGGGTCGCCACTAATCAGCCGTCACACTAAAGGATGATTATGAAGATGTGAGGAGTCTGACTTGAAGGGAAGCAGAGATAGTGTCACTTCCAAGCCAAGTTCAAATAAAAAAGCCATCAATCTATAACGTTTTGGCTTCGAGAGAGCCAGACCCCCTCTGCCAGCTCTCTACTTCTGTCTGACAGCTTCCATTCAGCTCGGTAACGTAAGTCACCGCCTTCGTCGCCTGAGTCCACCAGCTCCACTCTCAGAAACATTTCTTTCTCCAGGATCGTTGAAGCCAGCACCAAGTCTGAGGCCCGTCTCGTCCGTGGTACTCTGGGGGAGGAATGAGAGATTCCTCGACGAGGGGGTGGGACATTTTTAACCCCTCTGCCGCTGACGTCCTTTTCTTTGTGTCTCAACAATGAGACGTCTTTATCGTCAGAGCCGGATGAACCTGAACTCTCCCGGGTTGAGTCAGAGCTGGTGGGCGACTGGGCGTCCTCATGGTCGAGATCCACCCGGTAGACTAGTTTCCTGTTCGTTTGTCTGCTCATGGACACCCACCGGAGGGAAAGACACCTCGTCATCGCCAGCCATAACCCTTGAGGCCTGGATAAACTTGACCTGGGCCGATTTGCGTCACAAATTATTCCTCTTTTCTCGGCTTTCGCGCAGCTTGTCACCAGTTCTGACTCCACCACTTCTGAGACTGAAAGACCACAAGAGGTCCTCGCTTCTCCTTCTCTTCCCTCGTTTTTGGACTTCAGCTGTTGGTCCTCCTCGAAGCTAAAAGACCCGCTGAACCTCTGACTCCTCTTCATTGCTTCAGCGTCTGAAACGGACGATGAATCCTCATCAGACGAGCGTCCAGAGGGTGTAAACTGATCGTCTGAATCCGTGGACCATGGGCGTTGGTGCTCTTCAGACTCAGAGGAGCAGCTTGCCCTTTGCCCCCTCCTCATACTTTGTCGGTTCCTTCTCTTCCTTTATTCTGCCCGCTGCTCACATAAAATAATAAATAAAAATAAAAAAATGAATTAATAAATCACAGAGGTCATCACAACAGCTACAGCCGCTCCGCTAACATGGCGCCTCCTTACGTGGTCTCTGCCTCAAGAGGCACAGCTTTGGAGATGGGCAGCGATGACACCGTGATGTCACGTGCACACAGTTTTGCACACACACACAAAACCCCCTGCGTGGCCTGTGTGTTCACACGCCAGTTGAGTGAGCAGTGACTTGCCTTGAAGGGAAGTGATGCCACATTGCATGATGTCATACCTCGCTGCAAACCAGAAGTCTGCAAACGCTCAGACCCAGACGACAAACAAATGAACCTCAAAGCTGAGCAAACACAAAACTGTGCACGCTGATATGCATTTAAATACTGTCTTTAATCCATTTTAAACATGTATTTTTGTTGTATTTAATTCAAATGAATTAACGCAAACAAAGCACTCTGTTAAATTCATTAAAACCAAAAGGAAAATCCAGATGATGTACGAGGGTTAGGCCGGCTGTTTTCTGTGTAGGTGAGCAAATATGACAGAATCGAACAGGTAGAGAGGGAAAAAAAAACATTTAAGTGGAACTATAAGACTAAATCTGCTGCTAAAGACAAAGCTCAGCAGGTTTTATGAACCTTCAAATAAGTTCACAGTATAGACATCACCACTGTTGAACTATTTTAGTCACTTCAGCTGCAAATGTGCAGCCACTATTCACACGTTCTGCTTATACAAACCAACACTAATCAACAGAAAAACAGCTACACCTCAATGATTTTAAAACATTCAACAAAAAAAATGTATGTGGTCGTCTCTGCGAGTCAATAATAGTCTGAACGTAACATCTTAAAATATTGCACAAAATCATTTCTCAGCACAGGATGATCTTGGTCTAAAACTCTGGTATGAAAGGCAGCAGGCCTTCAAGGAATGCCAGGCCTTTAAGCGGTAAAGCTTTGAGAACTTGAGTTCTTCTGACTATTGTATTATCCGCCCACAGCGAGGACAAACAAGCCGACTAAACTTGTTTTCTCGAACGGTAAACACAAGAGTGTTCTATCTGGACTCAAGCTTTAAAGCTGATCTGTGGTTCAGAGTTCACAAAGTGTGGTCCAACAGTGTGAGTGTGACTGTGTGTTGCATCTTCAAGTACTGTTCGGGCTCAGCGGTGCAGTTATCTGCCTTTCCATTTATGGCTTTACAGTGGCACCTCATGTGTCTGCACAGAGTCACCGACCGGTTGCATCATGTCGGGCAAAAGGACGGCAGCCTGGACTGACTCCATGTTGGCCGACCTTATCATACAGAGAGACGCAGGCGCGTTCCAACTGATTAGGTCTGCTGAGGTTCTTGTGGAGTTAATATCTGCACTACTCTGAGGAATGTGACTATAATGTTTAACACCTTGATAGAACTAAAGCAACACATTCATTATAAATAAAACCATTCTTATAAATAACGTTAAAAATATAACTCAAACCTTTGAGATATGTTTATTTTTTTGCATGAAATTAGTTATTGGTCAGTTTCATTACTGGGAAATATTCAGAAGCAGCTGTTTAGTTTCAGCTGCTGGGTTTTTAATGGACAAAATTTCAAATGCCTTCCTTTATCAATTAATAAATGTTTGCTACATTTATTTTTCCAATGCATGAGACTTCACTATATATACA
>JARVGV010000630.1:17304521-17316517 GCA_031762435.1 Hypsolebias longignatus | reverse complement strand
CCCCCCCCCCACTGTGGCAGGCTGATTGTTTCATTAATAGCTGGTGAAGCTTCTCAGTCATCCAGGACATGGTAAATTCAAAAAAGTAAAAAGAAAAGCAAATTATAAAGTAATGTATAATTTAAAAAAGTCCAGTTGTTTTTGTCTTGAACTTTTTTGAATTTGTAATTATAGCCACGTTTACCTATTAAATGATACAAAGCATGCCATACTGCTTCTACTACTCTTCTGCCATCTAGCGGCTGAAAATGGTAGTGTTCAATTGTTTTCAATCAGAATGAATGAAAACGGGTCATATCTCAGCCAAAAAACGGTTTATAAATATGGGGAAAAATCCATAAATACGTTGCTTCAGGCTATAAGTCGCAGGGCATGCAATTTATGAAGAAAAAAGTGACTTGTAGGCCAAAAAATATGGTCCAATGCTCAAATTCTTGTATTTGCTAACAAAGTCTGTGACAACAAGTTGTCTCCGATGTGTGGTGACACTTGTTTCTCCCATGCACAGAGTGTAGGATGGACGTTGACAGGTGCTGAGGCCGCACCTGCCCTACATCCTGATTCTGGCACAAGTAGCTGTCTGTTTAATGTAACGATAAAAGTGTGTGTTCTAACTGGAGGAGAAACTGTGGCAGAAGTTGACAGAATACACATGCGGTGTTTGGGGAAACTTTGCACGAAGTGGTTATTTTTTTTTTTTTTTTTATATCACAACACGAGCGGTGCAGGTTTATTTTTTCTTTTTTTTTTTTGTTTTGTAACTGTACACAGCCCAATGACGTAATCTTGAGTTTTGACTTCTGCATGTGAAGCCTCCAGTGTCTTGAATATTTAACACCTCTGCGCCGTTTTTGTCTCAAGTCGGGCAGAAACGGCCATCAGTTATCTGTAGTGTTTCTCTTCCAGGGCGTGCCAACCTGCTGTTTATTTAGATCATAATACATTTTTTTCCCTGATAACGCTCGTTTCCAAAGTTTAGCCAAGCATGAACAGAACAGCTCAAGTTCAGCTCCTTTAAATGTGCACATCAATCTCAGGTTCAGACCGACAGATCAGTTTGTGTGTTGGATTAGGAGAGTTTGATTAGATTAAATGTGGATGTATAGCCACCACTCTCGCTGATCTCCAAGTGAACTGGAGTAACCCGTGTGAACTGCCCGACAGTAACCCTTCACTAACGACCTGTAGTAAACTCCGTCAGGTTGGCCCTATTGTTTGCATCAGGCAGGTAGCTAACTAGCAGCTCCGTCACATGACGCCTGCTGGGCCTGACACAATAGAGCTCACTGTTTGTGTGTGCGTTTGAGGGAATGGGATGTTTAACACCATATCAAAGGCCTGTTTGTTATGCCTGAGGCTCGTCCACCACGGGGCTTCGTTGTTGCAGTCTGGCTTTACCAGGGCGGCTGTAGACCGATGTTGTTTGCGTGCCTCGCAGATGCTGTTGATATTCCTCGGAAGCGCTGAGAGAATGCCGGTCGGTCGAGGCGTGTCTGTGTTGTTGCTCTCCTGAAGGAGTTGAAATACACGTTGCGTTGTCACGATATGTGGACTTGTTCAGCCTGAAGGATAGATAACTGGAAAAAAAAAGGCAAGCCTACATTGTTTCTTCATCAGTCAAGATGCAAGATGCATTCTTCCCCGTGAAATAGAAACCGAAGAGTCAAAACTTCACTTCATGTCCCTCTAAACACTTTCGAATATCCTCCAGTCACAGCATGACCTGATTTTTCCACAAACGAAAATGTCTGTATTGGATTTAAACTTCAAAGAGAACCGTAGCCCCGGGGAGGATTCCTTCTTTTAGGCGCTTTCTGTCTGCCACACCAGGATGTGGAAAGTAAAAAACAAAATTAAAAACATCTGGTGACAAGACCTAAAATCATATCTAAATGCCACTGTGGAGAACAGTGACACAGGCTTGCTGTTCCAGGAGGAGATAGATGATCAAATGAGTCTTGAAGTTACTGTCGTTTGTTGGATCTGTTGTTGCAGACCTGTGTTTTTCATGACGTCAGGATCGAGCCAGTCGGCGTGTTGCTTCCATTCACATATCGTCTCCTGCTGCTGGAAGTAAAAGAACAAAAATCCTCACATCTTCTGGTTAAAAACAATGGAAAGGCCCACTGTTCTCCTGGAAAACTAGCTGTTTTTCTTGACCACGCCAGAACTCTGCGTTCTCATTGTAACCGCTCGACTCGAACAATAACAATTGTTGCTCTGATCACCGTTCATCTCCGAGATACATCTCGCAGAGTTACTGTGCACAAATGTGCAATGTGTTTAAACGTGATCATGTCGGACTCGCAGACCATCTGTCACACCTGGAGGTTCACTTCTGCCAAAGGACTTACTGAATATTGTTCCTTTTAAAGCTTCCTAGTAAAAAAAAAAAAATGTCCACAAAGTACAAAATACATTTTGAGGAAGTGACTAAAATGGTGAAAGTGATGCACGCGTTTCTGTTTGTTCAGACAGATAGCAAAGAGTAATGTCCTTCTTTTCCCTGTCCTTTCAGACACCTCTTCTTCATGCATGTGAAGGAGGACCTCCACAACGGTCACCTCCACATGGGCTCAGAACAAGCAGAGGAGCTGAGTGCTCTCCTGGCACAGGCCGAGTTCGGTGACTACAACCAAAACACGGCCCAGTACTGGTATTCAGAGCTGTGTGGAGAGGAGCCCAGCGCCTCCACGCTCAACAGGTACAACCATTAGACTACAGGCTTCATGGACTTGGAAACTGTTTGGCATTTTATCAGCTTTTCTGAAGCTTTGGTCCACACTCTGTGAAAGAAGTAGGAGCCCACTGTCGATAAAAAGAGATAAGCGGAAAACAAATATTGAATCATGGCGATTTTAGAAAAGGAAGAATTTCAAAAAGCTCAAGAGTGAATGGCGTTGGATGAGAAAATACACAGCCATGTGGACCAAAGGTTTTTCTTGTTTGTTTGTTAAAAAGGTCTAAAAGCCACTAAACAAACACTACGATCAGCCAAAACGCAGCTGACTGGAGATTAGATAGTGTTCATTTAGGGTTTCACTGCCAGATCTGTCAACTGTACAGCTTCCTCCCTAAACAAACCAAAACAAACATGACAGTAAATATTCTTTTTTTTTTATTATTCTGGAAACATAACACCCTTTATGGTTTTGAAAATTTTACTCTAAAATAGGTCAACACCACTTCCTTGTTCCTATTCCTCGTACTGTTTTCCCTCAGTGTTTCTACTTCCTGTTTCTAGACCGCAGTGTTTTTCACGTCTGCAGCTCTGCTCTCAAACCGAGCTGATTGCATTCCTTACACCTCAAGCCTCATCTGTGAAATGTCCCATTTAACTCCTTATAAATGTGCTGCATTGAGCCGACAGTACGGCGTTCTTAGCCCAACCTGCAGATCGATATGTCATTTCTGCAGGATCCACAACCTTAAAAAAACATTACACGAAAGTATTGATTTCAAACCGCTCGCTAAGCTTTAGCTAACGTGGACTGTGTTTGTCCTGCAGTATCGTTTGTAGACACAAAGCTCTGGAAGGTGTGAGCCAGGCCTCAGTGGAGTACCAGGCGCTGCAGCTGGTCTCCTCTCTGGAGCATTACGGCGTGGAGTGGCACTGGGCTCGCGATGCTAATGGTCAGAGGCTGGCCATCGGAGTCGGCCCCGAGGGGATCGCCATATGCAAGGAGGATTTCACTGTAGTCAACAGGTATGTTGTACAAATGAGGAGCGAAATGTTTTAGAAGCTGGACATCTTGTCTAGAAATATTTCATGACCAGTTTGTTTTCTTCTAGAATAAGCTATCCCATCATCCAGATTGCCACTCAGTCGGGGAAGAGCGTCTATCTGACGGTCACCAAGGACACGAACGACAGCGTGGTTCTTTTGTTCAAGCTGATCAGTAACCGGGCAGCGAGTGGTCTGTACCGAGCCATCACCGAGACCCACGCCTTCTACAGGTGAGGGGTGAACACGTGAAGCGTTTACATCTAGATCTGTGTGCAGCCTGAAAAGGACCCTGCGGTGAAGACTAGTTGTGGATTTACCGAACGGTTTCACAAGATCAAACCCTACAAGATGAGCGCTGGACTGTTTAGAGTAAAGAAAACTCAAACGAGCACTTTGACCTGCAGAGCAGTTGTGTGACTTTATACAGATGTTTGTCAGCGATCTGATAATCTTTAACCTTTATAAATGTCACATACTTGAGATTAATATATGAGACGTGGTGCAAAACAGAATCTGAACTTTGCTTTGTAAAAACATGTTTGCTCTTTTCAGAATAGTCTCCATTTCTTTACACATTAACTTGTTTCCAACCCTGAAACACCATCGTATAAAACATACCCTGACCTCTTTTCTTTTGACAACTGTTATGATCGTTATACGATGTTTTCAGGGTAAAATGTTTATGGGAGCAGTAATCATGTTGTTTTTCATTCCCAGGTGTGACACCGTTACCAACGCAGTGATGATGCAGTACAGCAGAGACTTTAAGGGCCACCTGGCTTCCCTTTTCCTCAACGAAAACATCAATGTGGGCAAAAAGTATGTTTTCGACATCAGGCGTACCTCCAAGGAGGTGTACGACCACGCACGCCGCGCGCTCTACAATTCCGGCGTTGTGGACTTGGTGCAACGCTCTGAAAGCGGGGAGCGCTCTCCTCCATTGCACTCCCCGAATCGAGACAACCAGCAGGACAAGGAGGAGCTGGACTGCAGCAGCTGCCAGCAGAGCCGGGCCCTGCAGGAGCGGCTGCAGAAGCTCAGAGAGGCCCTGTTGTGCATGCTGTGCTGCGAGGAGGAGATCGACGCCGCGTTCTGCCCCTGCGGTCACATGGTGTGCTGCCAGAGCTGTGCAAACCAGCTGCAGGTGAGACCGCCGCTCACACTTGGCTAAAAAAAAAAACACTCATCTGGACGGGGATGGCTGTTAGAAATGGCTGCTAATGTGTGAAAGTGACTGAAAATAAACTAGAGAAATTCCTGTGAAAATGCAGTTTGAATGCTTATGGCTGAACAACTTGCTGAAATTAGCTAAAAAAAAAAAACATGCTGAAATGTAGCTGAAATGGGGAAAAACAAGCCTAAATTAGCAGAATAAAGCAAAAAACCATTTGCTGAATTTGATTTGAATAAGCAGAAATGAGCGCCAAAATTAAGTTAGTTCTAAAAGCTAAAATTAACAACACAAAATAGCTGAAAATTGGCTGAAAATGTAGAAAAAAGCTTAAATTACCAGAAAGAAGTGGTGAGAGCTTAATTGTGCCTGATTAGGCTGAAAGAAGCAGAAGTGAGCACAAAAAATGGAAATTATCTGAAAAAAGCTGAAATTAGCTTAAAAAACTGCTGAAAAGTAGCTAAAATAGCAGAAAGCTTACAATAGAAGAAGGAAGTGGAGAGAGCACATTTTTGCTGAATTAGGCTGAAAAAATGCTTAAATGAGTGCAAAAAATGTGAAACTGGCTGAAAAGACTAAAATTAGCGAACAGCTAAATAATAGCTGAAGTAACTTAAACAACAGAAATAGGCTGGAAGGATCATAACATGTTGAAATTAGCATAAAGAAGTTAATTAGGCTGAAAGTAACAGAATTTACCAAGAAAAGCATGAATTTATCTGAAAATGGCTAAAATGATCTAAAACGTGTTTAGCTGAAAAGGTAGAACAAGCTTAAATGACAAGAAGAAAGCAGAAAGAGCGCACGTTTGCCCAAGAGTTTTGAAAGAAACAGAAATGAGCACAAAAAGTAGTAATTATCTGGAAAAAAAAACTAAAATTAGCGCACACAAAAACCCAGCTGAAAAGCAGCTAAAACAGCAGAAAGAAGCTGAAATTACCAGAATAAAGTGGAGAGTACTTAAATTAGCATAAAACAGCTAAATAGTAGCTAATAGTAGAAAAAGCTGAAATTGACAGAAATAAGTTAGAAGCACTAAAATGTTGTAGTTAGCAGAACCTGAAAGGAACAAAACGGATGAAAGTAGCTGAACATTTTTAAATTTGCACAAAGAAGCTGAAGCAGAACAAAATGTGAAGGATGTAAAATGAGCTCAAGTCATTTTCTGAGGAGGGAAAAAAGAAAGTGGCAGAAAAGGCTAATAAATATTTCAAAAAGCTAAAGCTGCACCAACACCAAAAGTCATAACATCCTTCTCCTGAACGAGCTGAAAATTTTGATTTATGATTTGTTGAATAGCTTGAAAACCATGGGACGAGAATTGCTCTGGAAAAACGTGTAAGAAAAAAATGGATCACAACAGCGTGAACATAAACATTCACACATTTAGGTCACGACCCCAGAGCCACGTTCTCCGGCTGTGAGGCTGTCGTTTTACTGATGGAGTCTAATTATACTTTAGATCATCTTATCCTTTTACAACCTTTAAATGTCCAAAGCCGAGCTTAAATTCTAATGACCCCACTGTCCCCACACTTAATCAGCTAAACGTTGCTTCTTTGTGGAAGCTGTGTGTGTGTGTGTGCGCGCGTGTGTGTGTGTCAAATAAAGGGATTACAGCAGCCAGCAGGCAAATTGTGTCCATCAGCCCTCAGTTATACGTGACTCATCTTGTAGATGGGAGTTGGACCAGTGAAGGCTGTGGTTTCATATTGTGCCACTTTCTGGATTTAAGCTTCACTCTAGAATTCAACAAATCTGACGGTCCTCGATTTTTCTCTCTTCTCTCCGTCAGTTGTGTCCCGTGTGTCGGTCGGACGTGGAGCACGTGCAGCACGTCTACCTGCCCACCTGCACCAGCCTCCTGAGCCTGACGCTGAACGACAACCATCAGCTCCGCAGCAGCAGCGGCATCCCCGTACCCATCCACAGAGACCTGGCCTCTCCTCACAGCTGCTCCAACTCCGACTACGAGCACAAGCTCTACCACACATAAAGACGGCGAAACTCCCACTGTCCGCGCCGTGAAGCTACTCGACATTTTACTTTTGTCTAGAAACTCCTAATCAAGATCAACACACTCGGACTTTTCATTCAGATTTGACTTTCCGTTCAGTTCGTCTTGTTTTATTCTAGATCTACCACAGCTGGATTTTCTTTTGTTTGTTTTTTTCAGATTTTGCTCTTAATATTAATGTTAAATTATTGCATCAGTTGACCTGATCCAGAATTAAGCTTTTGAATTTATATTTGTCGTTGCTTTCATCACTTCTGTGCTCCTAGAATGACGATGTGTTAGAACAGAGCTCTGCACATATTGATTGAAGGCTTTTTTAAGTTTGACATTTTAAGATTATAATTTGTGAATTGTATGTTATAATAGAGTGGAATGCTTTTTTTTTTGTTTGTTTTTTTGTAAGTGTTTTATTCATTCTTGTGTTTTGTGTTTCCCATGCCAATGAGTGGAGTATTAGAGGCTCAGCAGTCCTGCTCTCGAGCAGAGCGCTGGATACTAATTGGATACAGGACGTGTTTTTGTCCTTGTGTCCACAGGGGTCAAACTGTTGTCTCCAGGGCTTCACAGGGACACTCCCAAACTATAACTCCAAAGCTGGTCTTGAACACTGACTTGTCAAACTTTTAGCCTCTTATAGAAGGCTTCAACCTTGTATTTATGTCCATCCGAACAAACGGGCTCTAAGGTTTGGCACATAGCCGCAGCTGCTGCCTCTTATTCAGCGATAACTTTCTTTCTCTGGGTTTTTACTAGTTGAATTCTATATATTTTTTAAAGGGTACTAGATGTACAAGTGCAATACTTGCTTGCTTTTTTTTTTTTTTTTTTTTTAACACGATTTCATTCTCCGTTTTATTTAATTTCAAAGACTATTTAATACAAAACAAAAAGACGTCGCCACTTTACAGTGGAAGTTTTCCACGTTGGATGAATTTAATGTAGCAGAAATGTGTTTTATTGCAAACGTTTATTTTTTTTTTTCTCCTTTAATGCTGACACGTTTGAGCTCGGTCACTGCAGGGGACAGCTTATATCCACTTTGTACAAGTAGCGGATTGTTTCTGTTTTCTGAAGCAAATGCCACTATGCTCTGTAAAGTAACTCATAGAATGAAATACTTTTTATATACTGTACTCTGCTTTGAACTAAAGTATTAATAAAGTTGTTTTTTTTTACAATAAACATCACAGGCTTTGGGTTTTCTGTTAGATGTTTGAATCATAGTTTCACTTGATCTTCATTCCTGGAGGCAGATTTCCCTCGAAACCCCCTTTGAATGAGCGTGATCTGTAAAAAAAGTCGTGGACACTTCCTGCTCCTCTGCAGCGCCACGTGTGCACCACACTCTGTAAAAGGTCATTTGTCACTTGAGGCTGCGAGTGGGCCTGTGGTACAAACAGGCTCTGTGTGTTGATTAGAATTGACAGGCGTCAGTGGACTGTGCTGTAAATCCTGGAAGTCGTTCTGGAGTTAAATATAGAAGCCATTGATTGGTCTGAGCCCCTCTCTGACCTTCTGGCTGAAGCTGCCTCTGTTTGTCCGTTCTCTTATCAGTTGTCTCCTCAGACATCGGTGCCATTAAACAAACTCCATGGGCGACGATGACAGCGGGGAGGGAGAGGGCTGCCTTTCTATCAGAAGTCCAAAAGAACTCAAGTCTGTAAGCATGAAGTATCTTTACGCAACAAAATGGTTTCCTGGTGAGTTTATTTTCTAGTTCAAGCACTTAAAAATAAATTGGACCATTTTTTTTTAAACTTTCCACCAAACCAGTGGCGTAGTCTATAAGACGTGGATATACAGAGAAAAGCTCAAGAACTGCAGTAAACCCACCTAAAAGTGCCCGATAATACATATCATTAGGCACGAGCAGCTAAATGTATGCAGCGCTTGTTCATCACATTTGCTTATCCAGCGAATTATTGTATAATCCAGTACTTAATACTTGAACATGTTTTGCTTTGATACTGTTCTTATAAATTCTATAACATGTTTTTAATACAAAGCCAACTACAGAGTTTCTTCATTTATTCAAATATAAGCATGAGAGAAATTTAGAAATGTTCAATATGCTTAAAAATCTAAATAAATCGACGGTTACATTGTACTAACCGGTGTACTTTGGTTTCCAAACACAGTATACCCACTACAAATATGTAGACTACACCACTGCATTCAAACTGTCTTAAACTTAATGGCACCTGTGTGTCCGTTACCTGAAGTTTATTAACAAATGAGCACAAAGGGTTTGAATCTTTAACTAATTTTTTTAAACAAAAATTACAATTTATGGCATCTCAGCTTCATCATCTTTACCTGCTTCTTCCTTTTTGGGTCACTGGTGCCCATTCAGCAGTCACTTTGCGAGAGGCGGGGGACATCCTGGACAGGTCTTCGGTCCATCACAGGGACACATAGAGACAAACAGCTCTCACGCACACCTGGAGAAAATTTAGAGTCACCATTTAACCTAACATGCATGTTTTTAGTCTGTGAGAGGAAACTGGAGTATCTGAAGAAAACCCATGCATGCCACGGAGAGAACATGCAAACTCCACCCAGAAAGACCCCCCCCAGCCGGGATTTGATCCATCAACCTTCTTGCTGAGAGGCGGTAACTCTACCAACTGATCCACTGTGCCGCCAGCATCTCTGCTTGTAAAAGAAAATAACTTCAAGGAGTTGTTCAGATCTTTTAAAGTAGTGATCCGTAGAAACATGGCAAATTAATATCTTACCTGTTGCAGATAGCTCTTTGGATGACCTCAGTTTGGAGAAGCAGTTTGATTCTGTCCAGATCGACGAGTTAATGTCTAGTCTGAGTAGAGCCAAGCTTAAAGTGCTATTTTTAGACAACGCCAGTCATGGCAGTTCATGAAAACACGTTTCATAAACCACGATGTCGATTTAAAGTCTTCCAGCAGAGATACAGTATATTTCTGCTCCAAGCTGCACTGGAAGTGCTACAGCTAACTGCTGCTGCCTCTTTTTGAGCTTTCCAATCAAAGCACTCTCCAGATTTCAATGATCCCTTCAAGGATTCGTTCAGATCTGGTAGTTGTCTGCTTAGTTCCCAACATTCAACTGATAAAAACGTCTTCAGAGAACTGTAGAGCTCAAAGCGTGGTCTGCATTTAGACAGAACATTGTTTACATCAGTGAACGACAAACCCTTTGACCAAATTGTACATAAAATGTGCTGTTTTTGACTAAGAAGTCAATTTTCTGCTCATTTGGGCTGTTTTGCACTGCTTAAAACAAAAACCCGAGGATGCAGACAGACTGTTAAAAAAATAAATAAATAAATAAAATAAAAAGAAGACATTTCAGGCCAAAGCGTTCAGTGGGTTCCTGTTTTCCAACTGCTGCAGGAAGAGCTTCTGCCAGATTCAGTGTCTCCAAATCAAAACTATAAACTGTTGAGATTGTGAACATAAATAAAGCAAACGGCAGAAGAAACACAGGAAGATGCTTTAATTAAGCGCTAGTTGACAGGAGGATGCAGCGATGACGCCAACAGACCTCTGAATACTTTTCCTGTTAGAAAATATATTAAGTTATGAAGCGGTGGCCCACACATCACAACGGATCTGTACCGAAGAATCTGTGTCTCTGCATATGAGCTGTGCTTCAGTCAATGTGCAGTCCTGCAGAAAGTCCCTTTCGTTGAGGAGACGAGGAACATTAGCTGCACAATGTTTTCGTCTTAAGTATCAAACTTTATCTTTAGATTTACATTTACACAAGATTTTTTTTATAGATTTATCATTTTATACTTTGTGTAAAAACCTGGTGCAGAAGTTTTTTTGTGCCTTCTCTCAGTGGAACGGTGCATACTCCTCATCCTCGTTACTTGATGATGGAAGCTGATAAAAATTTTAAGTTCTTATCATTTAACTTGTGCCAAGAAGATCATCAAAGAGCCTCACCCTCCCACCACCATGTGCTTTTCCCATCTGCTCATCACAGCGACACGCAGCCGAATGAAACATCTCGATTGGGTGTTTTTTTTGGGCGAGTTCTCCTCTTCAGCATTGTCAGCTGGTGAGACAATCTTCTGCATGGGTTCTCTATGAAACAGTAAAATAAAAGGACAGCATTTTACTTTAAGGAAGCAGCAAGTTGGTCTCCTCTCATATCATTTCCATGCACGGTTGTAGTTGATAGCAAGAATTTGTGTTTTTATGAGCAAATCTTTGACAATTTGACGCAGATGATGAAGATTTAATGAACAATTCAGAGGAAAGGGCTGCAGCTCTGTTCTTCAGTGTGTTTGTAAAGTGAAAGCATTCAAGTTTGGTGTGCACCTTAGCAATAAAAAAATAAAATAAAATAAACAAGACATGCAAAACTTTGTTGTTGAGGTACAGTGTTTAAATAAGAATGTTGTCTGCTTGCTTTTCAGACCGTCCATGTTTAGCCTGTCACGTGATTTAAAAACGTATTTTTAAAACGGTAGGCTTTGGCCTTTAAAGATCCAAGACGTAGTTCAGATCTTTTAAAGTGGTGTTCTGTGGAAAAGTTTTAAACCGTTAATATCTTACCTGTTGTAGATAGCTAATCGAACAGCCTCAGTTAGGAGAAATAAACTTTAATTTTGACTAGATGAAAAAGTCTGAGTTTTAAAACAACCCCAATCTCAAAATACATCTATATAAACTTCTATTTCTGCACCAGTTTCAAGGTTCAAGGTGATTTATTGTCATTTGCGTCACATGTGGTACATGAGGTGGAACGCAATTGTGCACTCAATGTCCCAGTTACAGCCAACGATAACAGAAACATAAAGTATAAAAAGAAATGGTTTACAAGGATCTGATATACATTAAACAATGATAACATAAAATGATATTGTATATTAAACAGCAGCCTGAACATGAGTCTGTTGTGAGCAGATGTGTATGAATATAGCAGCTTAATTGCAGGAAATCAGCTGCATGGATAATGTCACATATCACCAATTAAAGTGGCATTACACTCATATACAGGTTGTCCTCGACCTACGGCGGTCTCTACCTACGGCACTCCGTACTTACGGCGCCGCCCCCAGTGACGTCATCGCGCCGTACGTTGCCTTTTTT
>JARVGV010000630.1:17292384-17304421 GCA_031762435.1 Hypsolebias longignatus | reverse complement strand
TTGCAGTCCTATATTTAGGAGAGGGAAAATGGGTGAATGTATCTGTTGGAAAATGTTATCTAAGAGAAAACTAATTGTTCTTTCTCTCTCTGTAAGCAGTTTCTCTTGTGTTAACAGATTGATGTTTTCATGGATGAAGTGGATTGGAGGACCAAGATCGTCCGGGAGCCAGCATGGACGTCCGATCTGGCAGGCACCCACAACATGGCGGTGTCGGCTGTTTGGGCATCGTGTTCGGTGCCATGGTGTTCATGGTCGAGTTCTCCTCAGCAACACCGGGAGATGTGCTGGAGAGGATTGAAGGAGGATTCAGGTTTGCTTGGAAAGCGGCAAATCAGAACAGGACACAAGGCAGCTTCACGTGTGCTTCAGGCAAAAGTTGCAACATAGCTAACATCACCAGTGACTGTCCTGTCTACATGTGTCGCAACTGCTTTAAGACCAGAACTTTTTGATGTTCCCATCATAGCCCTAGGTTGCAGGCTACGTGCATTCCAGAAGGGCCAAATGGGACTAAGATTGACTTTATAGCTAACACTATTGTGATGTGGTTTGGAAATTCCACCAAGATTAATAACAGAATAGTGTTTGTGTACAGGATTTGGGCTGTGACCAATACTACAAGGTCACAAGAGACACACTTGGCTCCAGCGGTTCACACCTGTCAGAAAATGGCGAAATCAGTGCTGACAACCAACGTGCACTGGCAGGTGAAATTTCCGCCTCTCCCACAATGTTCTCGACGACGCAGAGAATGGTATGACACATTGTTGGGGGGAACAGGAACTGTGTTATGACTGTCCAATACCATTGACAATGAGGTAACACGCACCATGTTGTCCAACACGGGACAGCACGCATCACTGGCTGTCCATCAGATTGGTGAGTGGATGCCGGAAGGAGTACAGACTCAGGAAGAGACAGCTAACATCTTCCTGAAAACTATGGGCTGGCAGTTAAAAATGTGGTCCAACACAGAAGAAGTGTTAAAGAACATAACAAAGGCATTAAATTGGACTACCTGTACTCTGCAAACCATGCATGCCCGCATGCAGAGAGAACGTTTCCAAAGGGTGGTAACCACTCACAACCACCATGAATGGCAGAGACTTTGGAATGTCTCAACTGATTATTGGTTAACAGTGAAACCTGAAATGACAAAATGTAATCAACTGTACGAGACAGCTGATAAAGGAGTGGTATGTATGCTGCAAACAGGTCATGTTTACCCATGTTTAACCAAAGACGGGGTATTGTGTGATCAGACTCGTGAAGGGACATGCTATGGCAAATTGGCCCACACACTTTGTGTGTAACAACAATTAGGAGTCATCCTCAGTTACCCAAGGTGTCTTTTTCTGGATGTTTGTATAGTGTACACATGTGGGGTTGGAACAACCAGACTTACTGATTAACCAATTACAGTTGCGAGTCTCCCTGGACCATTTCAAATGCGCATTGAACGAGTCTACGGAGCTAATACAACTGATTGAGTTTCATACAGTAAGTCTAACATGTCAGATTTAACAGTGTCCACCTGCATTGACCAGGGGAAGGTTTTACATGCGGCTAAACTAATAGAGCAAGTGTCTGCCCATCATTGGTGGGACATATTTACAGGAATGTCAGCAACGGCGCTAAAATATGCAGTCCCTCCTTTGCTTATCTTATTAATCTGCTTTCTAGTATTAACTATGTGTAATCTGTGTACGTGTTTTTATATTAGACGGGTAAAGAAAAATATGACTAGATTAGTTTATAACACAGCTTTGTAATGAAAGTCACAATAAAAATTGAAGATTATTAGTTTGGCAAAGAAAAGACGATTGAGCTCGATTCCACGGTCCACCCTGACACATTAGAAATTGATTATTGGGTCTTTAGTCAGTCAAAGGTGAAGAGCGTGTCGGTATGGTCTTTCAGACTTTGTTTTAAAATGTTACAGTCAATCGGTTTTATCAGAAGCTGGCGTCTGTGTTCTGTTTCCGTTTCAAAAACATTTCTGGCCTCGGTCTGTAAACAACTCTTCACTATCACCCTTCTGACATCACTTCTTCTCATCCTATCCTCTCCTTTGTTTGGATCAAATAACCAATCAGTGAAGCACAAACTCTCTGGGAGTAAGCTTTACTCAAAAGTGTTCCACTTCCTCTTTTCTTCAGAGTTTGGAAGTTCTCCAGAAGACACAAAGTGGAGAAACTCTTTCTAAGGCTGTGAACGATGCCATTTGCCAAGGGCGTCTTCACATGCTAGATTTTATGGCACTCTGTCATAAAATCACACACAGAGCATAACTTGCTCAAAAGCTTAAATTAAATATTCCAGACGGATACATGTTACATGGTTTTCACTTTTGCCAGCAGCTCAACTAGTCCTAAGATATTAAAGCAGCCAGGGCCCAGTCTGCAGCAAATCCATTAATTAAACAGCCACTGTCAGTCGCTTTTAATGTCCAGATGGCCTCACCAGGCAATCAATAAAAGTCTTTACTACCATGTGCAGCCCATAAAACTCCTCCAGGGAGAGCAATCCTGGTGGGTCTATAGATAAATAAAGTCCTGCTGTGACATTTTGAGGTAGATGGTGAATATGGAATCTAATTCAGGGCAGTGAGACAGCAGACTGACAGCCTGAAGGAAACAAAATGCTGCTGAGGGTTCTCACTCATCCAGAGTGAGTAAGATCAGCTAGTGGTTACTCATAGGCTAAAAAGCATTTATGAATAAGTTTTCAAAATGTGATGAAATGTTTCTGAATGTTCTTTGTTTTCTCAAAAGTTGTAGACACTGACATTAATTTTTTTAACATGGTCAACTAATTGTGTAGCAAATGTCCTGATGCATGCTCAGTAATACATGTAGATAAATCTTTAACAAGGTTGAGTTAGGTCCTTTGGACAGATTCTTCTTTCCAAAAGGCTTCTTCAGTCTGAGGAGCTGCAACCAAACTCAGTCAGTGTAGACTCTACTGTCTACATTTATGTGCAGTCCAGTGGTCACTCTTTCAGGGATGAAGATGTTCACATCCTTGATAGAGAGGAACACTGGTTTGAGAGAGGAGTAGGCAGCCATCTTTGTAAGGAGAACTTGTCTGTCGTTAAAAATTCATTCATTCATTCAACTTTATTTAGGCAGGTTAATCCCACTGAGCCTCGAGGACTCATTTACAAGAGAGACATGGCTACAAACAAAGAATGATGACAACAGCAACAGTAGATTTTCCTTGGACAAATCATAAGAGAGAAATACAGATTTTTTAACAAGTTAAAATAAAGATGTCAAAGTAGCTAAACAGATAATTATAAGCCAGATGTAGAAAATCATGTATGTATATATGCATGTATGTGTGTACATATACGGTATATATGTGTTTGTGTATGCATCTACAGGCGGTCCCCGACCTACGGCGCTATTGACCTACAGCGCTCCGTACTTACGGCGCCGCCCCCAGTGACGTCATCGCGCCGTACATTGCCTTTTTTATGCAGCATTTTATTTAATTTTTTTTCATTTTTTTTAGGGTATTTCGTTAGCTAACTGCTTGGAAACACATTAAAACACATTAAAACGGCCGTTCGAAGTTGTTTTACATTGAAAAAAAACGTGTTTAAAAAGACGTGACTGATCGCCGTTTTAGTTTCGATTTACGGTCGTAAATGCGGATGTACGGCGCCATGTGCGTTCGGTTCCGACCTACGGCAGAATCGACCTACGAACGGTCCTTAGGTCCGGAACCCATTCATAGGTCGAGGACAACCTGTATAATATATAATATTCAATCATGCGGTTGCACAGGAAGTGTTACCGCTAGCTAGTACTGCTACTATATGCGTTAGAACTTTATGTAAATAACTGTGTAAGATCAAACTGATGACGATGTAATGGTCTACAAAATACGATTTGCCTGCAAATGTTTGGGATACGAGTTGCTTTGAGGCAATTCAATTCAAAGACGACAACAATAAAATAATATTCCAAAAAGGGGTCACTTAGTGTTATCTACAGCAGGTAAGATATTAACCATTAAACCCAACTTCAAAAGATGTAACTTTTGTTTATGCTTGAGAAAAAATGCAGTAAAATGTCTCATGTACCTGTTACACTTTCACACACTTCCTGGGACAGCAAAGCACCTGAGGCTCCAGCTGTGGCTGCAACAAGCTGACAGGTGACACATCGAGTACGCAGCAGAGCTGAACTGTTCCTTTCTTATCAACTCTGTTGGCAGAAGAAGGAAAAAGTTTTAAAGAGCTGATCTTACTCAGCAGGTCTTATCAGTACAGTAAAAAGTGACACGCAGTAGGTCAAAGAGCAACAACTTTATTAACTCTGGGACAGGCTTATCTCAGAACTCTGCTTTAATCAAACCTTGTCAGAACTGTGGAGATGCAGCACGGCTGCAGCTGACCTTATCCTCCAGACAAGGTTTAATAAAATTGTGATAATCACACATGGAGATTTAAAAAAAGAAAATGTATTCTTGAAAAAGTGTTACATTTAATGCATTTTATGTTGCCAAGAATGAATTCTTACTGCAGAAAAAAGTTTCAAAAGGTCTCAAGATGCTGTACTTAAAATAGCATTTCCTTCGCTACATTTGAACACATTTTAAATTTTACTGAGCCACATCTAGATGACCTCTAGTTACTTTTCAGAGACTGACTGCAAAATGGCAACAGCCTAATCAGACACCACTTCCTGTTCATTTTGCAGGCAATAAAACAAAAACAAGTGAATGAAACTTCCTCTGCATCAGCTGCAACATCATTTTGTTATCAATCCATCTGTAACTTTACATATGAGCTAATCGTGTGTCTTGTGCAGTATTACTACAGTTAATTTGTAGCTCGTTTAGTTGTAAAAAGGCCTTTCTCCTCCTTTTAAATGTGACTTTTCTTCACATCAATATAAACTCTGCAGCCTGCAGTCACAGTGAAGAGACATCTTGTCAGGAAACACTTCTGGGATTTATTAAGCTGCAGTTTCTGTCACTCTACTGACATCTCGTGGTCAATCTTTGAATTACTGGCTTTTATTCTTTTTTTTTTTTTTTTGTTTTTTTTTTTTTTTTTTTTTTTTTTTTTTTTTTTTTTTTTTTTTTACATAAAATGTCCAGAAAATGTGGATGGATGTGATGGGGAGGAGAAAGATACATTTTGGAAAGAATATACCCAATAGAAATATGTAGACTACACCACTGAGGGAAAGTCAGTAATAGCAGGCATATGTGTGAGAGAAAAGGACAGGTGTGACAGTGAGGATGTAGCGAGTAGAGGTACTGAAGGTGGAGGAGTTGAATAACCAGCCGTCAAAGCAACAGGCGGTGCACTAGAGGACGGTTCATTTGTGTAGTGAAGGAGACTCGGCGTGACAGAGTTAGGGACAAGGTGTGCTGGAGGCAGAGGATACGATGTGAAGACTCCTAAAGGAAGCAGAAAGGAAAACAAAAAGACAACAAATATTTTCCCTTTGAACTTTTATAATGTTCTTTCAATTTTAATTAAATGTAGAGCTGAAACGATTTGCAAAACCTTAAAAGCATCTCAATTTTTCTTGTGATTGAAGTGTGGACAAAATAAGTTACTTAAAAAGCTGAAAACAACAGAAGCATAACGCAACCTGAAAATAAAGGAACACTTGATAAGATTAACAATAAAAACAGCATCCTCAGTCCACACCCTGTGCCGCTTTAGTCTTGAAAAGCACATCTTGTATCTGTGGATCCTTTTCTTACATTCACGTCCTCCAGCTACGGTGGCCCTAAGGTGTAAATGAACAACATTTGGAAAAATAAATAAATAAATAAACACATTGCATTTGAAAAAACACAACAAAAACAACAAAATCACAACATTTGAAGAAAAAAAACGGAATTACATTAAGCCAAAGCAGACGTGGCCAAAGTGGAAATGGCCCGAATCACATTAGAAAAAAATGGAATTACATTTGAAAAAATCAACAAAAACAACAAAATCACAACAGCATTTGAAAAAAACAGAATTACATTTGAAAAAATGGACTTACATTAAGCCAAAGCGGAAGTGACAACAGGAAGTGGCCAAACAGGAAGTGGCCAAAGCGAAAGTGGCCCAAATCACATTAGAAAAAAACTGAATTACATTAGAAAAATTGGAGTTAGATTTGTTTGGTTTTATGCTGTTAATAAAAATTTTTAAAAAGAATTAAAAAAAAAAGCCTTCCTGTTGGGCTTAATTTAATTCCATTTTTTTCAAATGTAATTCCATTTTTTTTCCAAACGTTATTCCGTTTTTTTTCCAAATGTAATTCCATTTTTTTCAAACATAATTCCGTATTTTTCCCCAAATGCAATTCCGTTTTTTCAAATGTAATTCAGTTTTTTCCCCAAATGTAATTCAGTTTTTTCAAATGTAATTCCATTTTTTTTCAAATGTAATTCCGTTTTTTCAAATGTAATTCCTTTTTTTTTTTTTCAAATGTAATTCCTTTTTTTTTTTCAAATGTAATTACGTTTTTTTATTTATATTTTTTTCAAATGTAACTCTATTTTTTTTTCAAATGTAATTCATTTTTTTCAAATGTGATTCCGGCCACTTCCACTTTGACTTAATGGAATTCAGTTTTTTCAACTGTTTTGATTTTTTTTTTTTTTTTCAAAATGTAATTCTGTTTTTTCAAATGTTGTTCATTTACACCTTAGGTCCACCGTATCCAACAGCGAGTGAAGTAATGCCACAGCTGGACAGCAGGTGTGCTCCTCACACTGCAGCACATAACATAAAGCCACTGCAGTACTTCCGTGTCTGGTTTTTAGGGTGGTGTGTGTGTGTGTGTGTCAGCAAATGGGACAGGCACTGCTGCTCCTGCCACTCTGCTGGAGGAGAGACAAGGCAAACCCAGAGAGCAGAAGAGGGGGAGTCAAAGGACGAGGAGTGGGAGAGAGAGCCCAGGCCCAAATAAAGTCATGGGGGCCAGAACTGGGCTGGGTCCCTCTCTGATATAAATACGCTGGCAGCCTGCAGGTTCGGGTTTGGTGGCCAAGGTTTGGGACCAGCGACCGTCACAGCTGCTGCAGCCTTCCTCAGGCAAGTCTCCTCCTTTCTTTCATCTTCCTCATCCTGCTCATCCAAGATGCCTCGGGTGGACTCAGACCTCAAGCTGGACTTTAAGGATGTCCTGTTCAGACCCAAGAGGAGCAGCCTGAAGAGCCGTTCAGAGGTCGGTCTTCTTACTATTTGAACAATGTTCTTTGAAAGTTTGAATTATTCACAGGAGTTTCCTGTTAAAGGGCTCCTGGTACAACAGAATTAACCCATGACAGAACTGTGACATCATCATGCAGTTTAAGTTAAAAAAAAAATACATGGCATTCATTAACTCAGTAATCTTTTAAAGGATGTCTGACAAAAGCAGAGCAGTGCACAATTGTGTATTTGTGTCTAAGCCCACTGTATTTTTTTCTTGTTGCTTGAGCTTTGATTCATGTTCTTTCATGTAACAGTGAAGTGACCTTCTTAAAGGTGACACCAGACGAGCTCTCAGCCGATCAGGGAGAAGCTGCATGATACAAAAACTACAAAAATATGAGACGGTTCAGGAACACAGGAGGTCAATTTTGTTGGATTTGATGGGATATATATTTTTTTTTAATTAGGTTTTAAGTTTAACTATCTAAGACAAAAACAACCAATCTAAGAATAAAATAAATAAATAAATAAATTCCTCAACTTTAATGTGCATGAACAGATCTGAAACTGATAATGATCAGTGATCCTGATCGTAGTTTGCTGGACTGAGAGTGGAAAGTGACAGTAGGTGGGAGTTGGCAAGCAACATGGAGCACAGGAAACTTCTCAGAAACACAGTTTAAAAATAGGACTCTGTGCGTTACAGGCAAGCCCAGAGTACATGCCTGAGCGATATGAGGATACTGTAACACAACATTCATTAAAAACAACGGTGGTGAACCAAAAGAAAACACTTTGCCATGAAGGGACTTGATGGACTCTGCAGATCAGTACAAGTTGTTCTGAGTCATCGTAGCCTCTGATCAAACTTGTCCTCCCTCATGAGAGGGGTCCTCTTTCAGGATTATGATGACGTGTTACATGGCGCTCTCCACCTCCATCAGCAGAAACAGTGATGTCAGGCACAACACCTCATGAGGGAGTACATTTTAGACAGAATGGTGTTCCACCATTCAAATACTGTACTGTAGTTTTCTGCATATACAGTACTGTACATATATAGCACCTGCCTCTTTTAGTTATTTTTGTCTGTCTTGTTGAAAAGAAGAGTTCAAGGATTAGACCAAAAACTGTTTCATTTGTATCAGACTGGTCAAATTTAAGCCTTAGTGCTCAATGGGTTTTCAAATTAAAACGGGTCCACGTGTCATGCTCTGTCATTTATTTATTTATTTAATTTAAAAAAAGTAAAGTGAGATTTATGAGTCAGCACATCATGCTGAAAAACGATTTGCTGCCTCAGGAAAATGAAGATGCTCCACTACATGCACCTACCTGCTGGTAGCACCACTTTCCCTCTCTATGGCAGGACGGCTTACGTCCTGATTTCAACTGCAGCTCAAAAACTGTTCCAGTATGAGAGTTATGGAACAATTTTCACTGTTAATAAAGTCTTATAGCTCACCTGGAGTACATGGTCTTACTATACTATACTATACTATACTGTAATATACTGTAATATACTGTACTATACTGTACTATACTATACTGTACTGTACTATACTATACTATACTATACTATACTATACTATACTATACTATACTATACTATACTATACTATACTATACTATACTTTAGAGAGCAACAAGAATTAGCCTGACCAACAGCTCCCCATGAGTGAATAGAGGGACAGGTAAGGCAAAAAAAAAACTGAGAAAAACTGAGGTCACCAATTGGTTAGTTGCTGACGAGCCTACTGAACTGATTGACAGATGGCATCTTGGATCAGACTTGTGCAAAAAAAATTTGATTTTAAGTACAATTGCTCATAACTTTTCAACAGATCCCCACAAAAGATCTGAAGGCAAACCTATTCCTCACCACTTTTAAGAAAATGACATCAGAGGTTTCAAATTATACACCTTTTTACAGTCACAAAACTGAATTGCAGTGGGGTCATCCACACAACTGAGAGCTTAAGTTAGTAAATTAAAAAAATAATTAACAGGGTTTTAAAACCCTCTTCAAAAATGTCATCCCTGGTGCTTAAATCAGCTGTGTGCCTGCCTCGACCACGCAGAGCGAAAACTGGGATGCTCCATAAAATACCATGGGAGTGAGGCCAAAACTCTAAGCTTCACGGTTGCCCATGGCTATCTAAATATTAACTGAGACTCCACTGTAGGGGGAGAGACCCCGTTTGATTACGAGTCTGCTCCAATAGTTTGATATCCAAGGAGACCACCAAAGCTGGCTTGACAAAATAAATGGGAAAATACTGAGAGAGTCAGGAGAAGTTTTGCCTCATTCGGAACAGATTCATGCAAATGAAGTGGGGAAGGACACATCGCCAGCTTGGAGTTCACATGGCTGAGCTTGACTTTGAACTTTTCATCTGTGGTGGGTAAAGTAGATGAGGCGGGGTGTAAATAAGAAGAGCAGCTCACTTTGTCTACATAAAGCTTAGTTTTTTTTGCGCTCAAAAACAAGAAAAACATTATTTTTTGTAGGATTTTTGACAAAAAGGAAATAATTTGGTTGTGTGGCTAGCATAAATGTTAAAAAGCAAACTTGCTACATGTCATTATTAGATGAAGATATAACTTTGTAAAAGACAATCAGTTCACTTCTTGAGCTACTTAGAAATGTCGTTCTAAGCCTCTGTGAAAACCTTCTAGGAGCCAAAAAAATAAAATAAAAAAGTTGTTCTTCATGAATTCCCAGCTTGATTCCAGTTTACTGAGATCAGAGCTCTCGTGGCTTCTGCTTCTTTTTTGTCACATTTCAGAATAAATTTGGGATGGATCAGCTGTCTCTGATATTACTACACACCCAGATAAGAATCATTTGCAAACTGTTGCAGCGCTCTCCAGCTCAAACTTAATAAAATGAGCTGAAATGGGACGTTAAAGACAAAAGAAGCCCACTGACACACATAAGTGACTGAGGCCCAGATGCTGCTTTGGTATCTGTGCTCTGAAGCATAACCTGGCCAGATCTTTATCTGTCATAATGAAGGGACACAGATTTGTCTGGGTCAGCAGCAGTCTTGTGACTGGTCATGTGTGCCTGAGATGTCAATCATGTGCACATATTTTAGCGAAGAATCAATAAGCATTGTTAAAAGGAGGCTTTAAAGTTGAAGTTGGACCCACAAAGCGGAATGATGCAATATTTGAGCCTTGGACAAGTCTGAGGCATCTGCTACAATAATTTTATGAAATCAGGGAAAGACAGAAGACGTCCGTCAAGATCACAAACACATTACCAGTTTTTTAAGACTGCTTTTGATCATTTAGGCCTGCTTTCTGTAAATGTTGTTGTGATGAATAAATATGTGCGTAGTTGTCTTAGTTTATATTTTAAGACGATCGGAGAAATAATGAAGTGCAACAGATGTCATTAAAAATGCACAAGTTGGGCTCATATTCACAAGGTGGTTTCTGATTATAATAGTGTGTGATTCATGCTAATATTTTACCTCTCATTCTGCTTCTGCACGTCGGGAGGAACAGCAATAAAAGTATAATGCCCTCTGTTGACAATGTGGGGAAACATATTCAAATGAGTCCATGCTAAATGACACTTAAAGCTGTGGCATCGAGGCAAACCACATATGTTTTCATTCTCAGCTTATAAATAAACATTTCTCCAGATATGGACGTCTGTCACTGGGTGACCTTTTATTACATCTGTTTTCTCTTTTTTTTTTTGGGTCCCTTGCAAAAACGTCTGTATTATTATGTAAAGTTATGCTTATGAAAACACAAGTCTGCCCCTCTCTTGTGTTCACCTTCACCTGGCAAGCATGGCTCAACCTCCCGTTTTCCCCTCGCAGTGGCTGAGAGACAGCTTTTATTGAAGCCAGGTGTGCAGCCGTATCCTGCCTGATGTTTTCGGAGAGATCCCTAAACCAGATCATAACAGGCGCGAGCATTCGCGAAACGAACGTGCAACGCTTGTGACCTGCATGTTTCAGAGATGTCCAAGATAAAGATTTAAACACACATAAAATATAGTAACTGTGTAGAAAATTACGGTTTAAGGTTGATTTATTTTTTAAAATATATAATGTAGCTCCGTAATCACCTGTAATTAACTCAGACATGGGTTGTGTAAAACAAAAACAAAAATCTAGTGCAGAAAAATAACCTTATTCACATCTTAGAAGTCAACTGGGATTTATAAAAAAAAAAAAAAAAAAGTTTGGCTCAGCACCAGCAGCAGCTTGACCACTTGAGCTCAGCGTGTTACCCTTGTTGGGGGGGTTGCAATTTGAGAGAGAAAAGGTCTTGCTGGCCTGCACTTCCATGTTCCTTTTGAAGCTCGGTGATATTACAGTAGTCTGAGCTCTCTGTCATTGGATGAATAAGCTGTGCTGCCTTCTCTGACACCACACGGGCCTCACTCAAAAAGGAAACAGCTTTGCATCTCAAAGTAAAGAGGGGGGAGCAGAATGAAGGTGGATGTATTGATAACCCTCATTCTCATCTTTATTTTATAACTGAATGCTCTCTTTGTAAGAGGAGGAGGAGGGAGAAGAAGGGGAAAAAAATAAAAACAACCAAAAACTCAGCTCTCTGCACTCCGAGTCACTGTGGATGGTGGAGTCCATGCCGGGTTTTCCAGGACCCCCCCTTTCGCCCAGACAGCTCCTGCAGACGCCTGCTTTTCCACGGAGCTGGCGCTGTTTGCTGGAAGCCCCCAGCTCCGCGCTGCCTCCTCCAAGTGTCTCAACGCTGTGAGCGGGATCTCATCCAGAGGCGAGCCGCTGAAACTTGCCCAGTCTCCACAGTCAGATCCTGCGGGGAGCCGGGGAGCGCAGCACCCGTGTCCATAAGTAGCGCTTTTTTTTTTCTTCTCGTCATCTG
>JARVGV010000630.1:17253252-17263697 GCA_031762435.1 Hypsolebias longignatus | reverse complement strand
AAAATATGGGAAAAAATCCATAAACAGCTCGCACCTCTCTATAAGTCGCAGGGCATGCAAATTAGGCAAAAAGGTGCAACCTATACATCGGAAAATACGGTACTGTATGTATGAAACCAGTGTCTGATACACAAGATATGAAATAACAACAGCTTGTTTTAGCAACCACCAAGCAGCTATTTTGAGTAACAAATACTACAAATATGAGTTAAAAATGGAAAGAAGTGGGCTCCAAATGTGCATCTACATGTGCTCAGCCATAATCCTAATCACTATCAAACGGATAAGTTCAACGGGATGTGCTATCTCACTGCTAAATATAGTTCATCTGGAAAGTACAGTGTTGCTGCGGGCACACATTTCTCTCTCTGCCTCTCCACTTCTCTGTTTTGCTTTTTCATCTGTGCCTCTTTTTCGTCTACATGGACTGTCATTAGTGTAGGTGCCTGTTTGCATGCGCGTCTTTGCATATATGAACACGGACACTTCCTTGCTCACTGTCACTAATCGGACTCTGAAAGCAATGGCAGAGGAGCTAGCGAAGCTTTTCAAGGAAGAAAAGCAGCAGCAAGAAGAGGTGAGGGAGCTCTAAAAAAAGAGAGAGATAGACAAATGACTGTGAGAAAGAAACAATATTTTTCAGAAAACAAACTATTGGCAGTGTTGCATGACTTGCACTTTCTCACCCCTTCAACGGCCCTGAGGATGGGTGGGAGGCTGGAGGGGGTGAGGCAGACAGTAGTGAAGGGAACAGAACACGAGAAGAGAAGTGCTTCAGGACAGCAGAAGAAGAAGAAAGACAAGCTAGTACTATCATGGGGGAAACTAGGGCAGGCGCAGAATGAACACAAACATGATATACAGTACAAGCATTTGGGACTCACATGAACAAATAATGACTGTTGCCCCACATACGCTCCTGTGAAGTCTGCTTACCAGCATAGCAAGAGTAGCCCACTTCTGCAGCATGCTTTTCCTCACCCTCTCATTCGGTCACTCCTTTAACTTCACTCCTCTTCTTCTGCTCTGCTGTGTCCCTTTGCAAAGCAACCAAAAAAATCTTACCCTGTCTTCCTTTCAAGCGGAAAATCCTAAACAGACTCGGGGGCACCTGTGCCACAAACTGCTCCTGGTTTTTTTTTTAACTTTCATACGCAGCCAGCAGCCCTCTCCTAAATCCTGACCGAGAGGCAGGAAGCTCCCTCACTACCACTGACGAGCAGCACTCAGGTGATCGCTCTCACACAGAAACACACACACAAAACTGGTAGTGTACACCCACAGGGAGGGAGTCCCGCATGCAGAGCTCCAATGTGTATTATGCAAGGGGCTGAACGCATGCCAGAGCTCACACACACACACGCGCACACACACACACACGAGCCCCTCCCACCGTTCGCTCGTCCAACTTCATCAGGTATTCATTCAAAAAACACACACAAGCCAGCTGGCTGAATGCCCAGAGAACGCTTACAAGCAGAGAAAGAGAAGACGAGAGGGGGCGGGAGGGTGTTACAGCGAGAAGGGCAGAGCAGGGGAGACTGTGGGAGAGATAACGGGTGAGGGAGGGAGAGAGAGCAGTAGAGATTAGAGAGACAGAAACAGAAATATTACATGAAAGAGTGCCACATGGAATCTACAAACACAAATATGCTCCAGTATAAGGTTGCAAATGTGATTTTTTTTGGGAGGGTTAAAGCAGGAAAATGTCACATCTGAGAGGCCAGAGTCACAGAAATATACCTCTTTTTTTTGGCTAAACCTCAGGCTAATTTGGTTTTTTTTTTAATCAGTCAACAATATGAACAATGTGCAGATTGATCAGGGTAACATTTACCATTAATATGCCCATATGAAGAAAGATGAAAAGTTTGCATATACTGTACATATCCTCATAATACACTAAACAACACCCTCCACACAAGTAATTGTTAACTTATTAACGGTAGTGCAGCTGACCCAGCTCACGAGTTTCTCTGTTTTTCAGATTTTGAACAAGCCTGTTTAGCCAGATTTTAACCACTAGATGGCGCAAATGACTGCTTGCAACATGTTTCCTCTAGTTAGCTGACCTAGTTAAAAGACAATTTGAGGAATAAATATAGATGAAACACACTCCTTAATGCAAAAAGATCAAGCTTCTGTGGCAAAGAAGTAAGCTCAAACATAAAGACACAAAGACAGAAAATTGTAATAATTTCCACCAGAGCTGAGGGTCCAAACATGGACTAAAAAGACCTCCTGTTTGTCTTGGTTCACTTGATTCACTGAGTGTTTCACTACAGCCTGACAGGAGACGGTCAACATTTAGCTTCTTATGCTGTATAATTTAAAAAAGACAGAAGATGAAGGGTTTAGTTGAGTGAGAGGTTGGTCAAGAGATGTATGTGCACAGATTGATGTTTTGATGCAGTTTCATCATCTATGAGTGCTATTCTGCAAATAGTTTGGCAAGTTAAAAATGACGTTTTTGAAGAAATGTTATGCTCAAACATCAAAGTATACTTTCATGTCTCTAAAATAAACCACAAACTTTTTCAGAAATATAATCTTAACAAAAGGGAGATGTTGGGCGCATTTTAAAACCAGAACCTGTCTCAGCTGTGCCATCAAATTACTCATCAAAAAAAGCAAAGCGTTCACATATTTACTATAACATTCTAGACAGGTGCATGTGATTCAGTAAAGAGGTCAATCCTGTAATTTATTGAGGAGGAAACACAGGATTGTTGTTTGCAAAACATCTTAAATTAAATTTCATAAAACCTGGTGCGTTATCAGTATCATAATAGAGATTTTTTTTAACCGTAATTGCAAATCTAATCATATAATTTGAACAGACTTTGAGGAAATTCATCAAAATAGGACACAATCATGTGTTGTTTTTTTGCTTGGAATACACCAGTTTTACAGGTGGGCTTATTGACGACAAATGATACTAATTTATCAGTCATAACAGGAAAACAGGAGAGTGCAGCAACACAGAGTGATTGAAGCGTGCCAGTCAGACCTCAACATCCAACCATTTTCATGCACAAATAGAAAAGGTGCAAAAAAACAACAACATCTGGATCAGATCAGAACACAACTAAATGCTTTTTGAAGTTGTCACAGCAAACATCGGCTCAGTCTGTGTTGGTTGTCTGCTTCCTGCAGAGCAGAATACAGTGGCAGTCACTAAGGAAACTGATGAAAAGCTTCTATATATACACACGCCCATGTACATAACTCAGACTCCTCTGCTGTCTCCCTCACACACACGCTCACACACACGCTCACACACACACACACACACATGCATACACACAATCTATTCCCACGCAAAGCTCACACACGCTGTGGTTATGACAACAGCGACCCTCGCCTTCCTACACACTTAACTAGTCTCTCCTCCTCACTCCATCTCTTTCGGCGAAGTCTCAGCTCCCTTGTTTTTCCACGTCTTTCCATCTGTCTCCGTGTATGTGTGACTGCATGTGTGTGTGTGCACGAGCTGGTGAAACAGCAGGTGTAGACCCATCTAACGGTCACATACCGAGCACACCAATAAATAACCGCAGCCAGACAGGCTTTATGAAGGCACGTCGTTGCAAAAGTTAATACTTGCTCGTGTAATCTTCACAAGTTGCTCTTGAATCTCCTCCTGCGATCATGTTCAACCGCCTCTGAACTCTGGGAACAAACTCGCTGGCGTTGTAGTGTGCTACTTCGACCCATTCACAAACCTGCTAATCCACACACACTATTAGATCCTTGCAGGTCACACACAAAATCTCATGCATGCATGTGTGTGTGTTTGTGTAGGATTAGGGAGGGATGGCCATGGACGCGTAAATCACTGCTAAGCTCCTCTTTTGCTGAATAATCCTACTGAGTGCACGCGCGCGCATGCACGCACACAGATACTTAAACAAATACTCTCATTCATTTTTACACATCAACAAAGCACTTATTCGCACACACCCACACACACAAACAAATAGTAGGCATCACGGACTTATGCAGTCAGAAACACCCAAAACATTATTCCACAGACAATATGTAATCCTGCTTAGAGTGTGTGTTTCTGTACAAAGGGAAGCAAGGGACGTGTGTGAGGGGAGGCGATAGCCGGGAGAAAAAATGAAACAAACTTTGATAAGGCGAAAAAATTGCAGAGGAATGTAATTTATTTATTCAATTGATAATGCTTTGTCCATTGAGACAAAAATATGACCCTAACTATTAATATTCATTTAAAATATATATACAGGTATTTAATTTGCAGTTTTTAATTGAAAACTGAATTTTTTAAAGATGATTACAGGTAGCCCTCGACTTACGACAGAGATCCGTTCTCACGCGGCGTCGTAAACCGAATTTGACGTAAGTCGGAACATACGTAAATACATATGACGTACCGGTACCTGTTTTACCAAGCGCGTAAACCGACTTTCGACGTAAATCCATGGTGATGGTCTTCCTTTTCCTCGATGCACTGCCATCAGAAGAGTCCTTCTTGCGTTTTGGGAGCCATAATGAAGGGCTAATGGCCTACCGGGATGCTAGCGACGCCGTCCTCTTCCGTACAGTATGTATTCTTCTGCCGCTGCACCGCCGCGTTACGACATTTAACGTCGTAAAACCGTCGTGAAACCGACGTAAAAACTGACGTAAAACCGACGTAAAACTGAACGTAACCACGTAACGTGAATAAGGGAGATGCCATCGTAACTACAAAACGCCCTAACTCGAGACCGTCATAACCCGAGGACTACCTGTTTATCTCTTTGTCTAATATATCAGAGAATCAGAATCAGAGAGTCTATATTGTCATTTGCACCACATGTGGTACATGTGATGAAACGAAATTATGTACATGTAGTTATAGTGAGGTACTGTAGATGCAATAAAGCAACATTTAGGATTTAAGTGAGGATATTGCAGGTTTTACTCCGAGCTGTCTGTCTAATGTTGATGGCTCGTTCTGGTGCGTTGCCATGGTAACTTACATGGTAAACATAACCTGATGAGTCAAGCTGCGTCTGATGCAGTTTATCCATGAAGGTGAGGAGAAGAACAGAAACCTCCTCTGCTGCCTGTATTCAAACGGCACAGAAATGTAATATTCTCTGAAAAATAATGAGTTGTGCAAAATGCCTTTTGGAGTTGAACTTCACTGTTTCTTTTCCTTAACGTTACATATTTATTTGTATGTCTGTATTCCGCCTCATGTAATTGCCTGTGTTTGTCAGCAAAATGTCTCCAGAACCAGTGGACCGACTTTCATAAAACTCTCATAATCATTTGATTAACACAGTTAATCTACCTTAGTAAAGACAAAGATGCCTATAACTCAGTTGATTTTACAAAGATTGAGCTATAATTTGGTGATCTATTAGCTGAGGTACATATCCAAGACATAATCCAAGCACCAACTGATCAAACAATATCTTTCTTATGAAAAATTTCCTTTAAGGGATGTTAGTTTAATTTAAAACAGTGCTTTGCAGGTGGATTATGTCGGTGTAAGATTGCTTTAATGATATGTAAAGCCAGTTCCGAGTCTAACATTTATTTCCACAACGCAACTAAAAAGTCTAGTGCGTTGTATAAAATCGAACATGATCCCTGCAGTGATCTGCGTATAAAAGAGATAGGCGTACTGCTGTGTTTGCTGAAGGTGAACTCCCCCAGCTGTAACAGGAAGGGCAGACAGTTGGGTCATGGCAGCAGGGAGAAGTGAATGACTGCTCAGTATGTGTCCTTGTCAGCCAACAAATGCTCCCACCTTTTCAAAGACACATGAACAAAAGTATAAAACTGGCAGCAGTTGAGCACACACTCCACAAAGCGCTCAGAAACACACACGGTAGCACATGTTGTGCACAGCATTCGTACAGAACTCTGTCATTTAAAACAAACAATCTACAGCTAAACCTTCACACATTATGCAAATGCATTTTTTTTGTTGTTGTTTTACATTGACTTGCTTCAGTTTTCATTTAGTTTGCCAGATCCAAATGTGCACGCAAGGAAAGACCAGTGAATTAGGTCAGGAAAAAGTGTGTATAGGTGTGACATAGATGGAAAACCCACACACGAGTTGCCGTGAGGTTGGTTGTATGCACCCCCATGAGACACAACCCCCACAGCCACCCCACTATGACCCCATTTTCAATGTCGAACCCCATATTTGCCTGGAGGACTGTTTGGTTTGAACCCAGTTATGTAAGGCTTTGCAACGGCACTGAAAGAAATAAAGAGGTGAGGACAAAAGGAGGAGCTGCATAAAGGTACGTCATCATGTAGTAAAAGTGCAGTGAGACAGAAAGAAACAGACACGGAATGAAAAGGGATAGTGAGGAAAAAGGACTGAAGAGATCTATCACGATACGAGTTGTGCAGACAGCCTCCCACTCCTGAGGTTATTGATTCGAGGATTTTGTGCTGAACGTTGTGGATGTGTGTCGGTGTGAGTGAGCGAGCAAGTGAGTGACAGGGGAACTCTGGCTTTAAGCCCTGGGGCATAATGTAGTAGTACAAGAAATCTCTTATTTGACAAGACATTCAGTCCCTCTCCTCACAGACATGTAAATGTTGGCAAGTGAGAAGCAAAAAGCAAAAAAAGAAGAGACGGAACAAAAGAAATGCAGCATTTAGTCGCTTGATTATCTAATGCACGCTTTTATGGTTCACATATTTACAGCTTAATAATAATTACTGAAAATACTGAAATGTAGAGATTATGGTTTAGTTTGACGAGTAGAAGTCAATGGAGTGACCTCTTGAGTGACAAAAGCCAGTTTGTATGTCTGTGTGTGTTTCAAGAGGACAGCATAATGGAATGCCTGAGTTCAAGACTTGCCAAGAGCACTTTTCCCATACGCTTGGGAGCCAAGACTTCCCCGGCCAGCCAAGAATAGTACTGACTCTCTCTCTAACAAACACTCGCACAAGCACACACACACACACACACACAATTCATACTGTTTGCACGAGAGAAAATGTGTAAGAGAGTCTTGCTTGGTTTAAGAAGCACAGTGACAGAGAGAAAAATAACATCATCCAGCAGAGGATTCAATGAGCTTCCCTAGACAAATACACACTTTGGGAATATGTGTTCTGATCAATAGTAATAAACAAGTAATAAAGTAATACAGTTTTATATACTTGAAGTTGAATTCAGTAAGAGGCATGTTGGAGGAGCAAAATAAAGAAGTCTACAGCGATATGAAGCTGCGCAGGCAGAGATTCCTGCAGAGAAGCCAATGCACTCTGTTTCTCCGCTTCACCCTGTGGGGTAAATGGGTTCGCTCTGTTTGTGAATGCATTTCTGCAAATGTTTGTGTGAGTACAGTCAACAAGCACACTTTTTCTGAGGCAGCAATAAACAACTAATTCTTTTTTTTTCCCCCACTGCATAACATGACACACGGAGGTAACAGAACAACAGAATGCATAGTTGGCAATTGCATGTCTCCCAATAATCAAAAATAATAATAAATTGGAGCCATACTAATTGACTATAAACATAAATTTAAAAAAAATGGCGTCAATACATCTACTGACATTTAATTCTCTATAAAGCCCACTACACCTGAGTTCCAGCCTCTAAAGAGCCACATTCAACCACTCATTCATCCATTTTTTTGATCCTGTGCAAGGTTGTGAGGAACTGGTACCTATCTCCAATGGAGAGGTCATCAGTCTGTCACAGGGCAACATCGAGACAAACAACAAAGCACACACTCCCACCAATTTAAGAGTTGCCAGTTAACCAGTCGTGCAAGCTATTGGTCTCTGAGAGGAAATCAGAATACCCACACATGCACAAGGAGAATGTGCAAACTCCATACCAGTCATCTAAAAAAGTTAAATCACACACACACACACTGGATATTCAAAAATCAAAACAAAACAAAACAAAAATTATAGAAATGTTTTTTCTTTCGTCTGAAAGACTTCTTCAGTCTGAGGTGCTGTATTCAGCTCATTCTTCTCATAGTGGATCAACCAGTTTGCTGCTGACAGCCAAAACTAAAGAACTGTGGACATCCTAACTGGGCCTTCCTGAAAGCAGATAAGAAACCCAAACAGGACTCCAGCCAGCCATCAGGTGAAAAGGAGGAACCCAGACCAGTGGTCGTTCCGTATGTTGTGGGAGTTTCAGAGAAACAGACGTTTATTTTCTAAACACAACGTCCCAGTGGCTTTTAAACCCAAAAATACATTAAAGACTGGTTCATCCCAAACATCTGATCCCCTGGCACAGAGTAATGTTTTGTATGCTATTAAGTGCTAGGACTGTGATCACGGGCAACATCGGGGAAACAAAGCAGCCACTGGCCAAAAGGATGGTCCAGCACAGAGCAACATCATCAGGCCTGGACTCTGTGGTCTACACGTATCTGCATGCCAGCGGTCACTCTTCTTTACTTTTCCTTCTTTGCACTTGTTCTGCTGTTCTGCACATTCTTTAGTTAAGTTTTTATTTTTCTGGAATAGCTATTGGCAGTGTTCCAGGGGCTTTAGTTTATAATATCCATTCCTTAGAAGTTATTTCTTTTGACGTGCACAATGCCCATAAATACTAGCCATTTGGATTAGCTATTTCTCAAAGTTAATTTTCTATAGCTTCTGTTTTCTCTACTCTAGGTGAGATGGTGCCTTAACATATTGAGTCCTTAGGCCTTACTGGCTTAAATACAGGTTTAGTTATGTTTTATTATCTTTATCATCAATCTTTCTTAAATGAGGTAAAAAAAAAAAAAAAGAGGCATTAATTACTGCTACTTTTGGAAGATGGAACAACTATAGTTCATGTTGCTATGTTAGCACTTTGTGATGTAGTTGTTTAAATGAGGCTTAATGGCTGTACTACATGATGGTCTTGTGGAGATCACAGGTGGTGTACGGTAGTTGTCAAATGTGAGTTAGGGACCATATAAGAAGAGATTTTGCTTTATTGTAGTTAAAGTTCTGACAGTTTTGTTGGTTTAATTGAGGTCAAGACACTCTGCTGGTTGAGTTGTTAGTACACATCTCTCTTTTAAGCCTCATGTTGAAAACTTGATAATGAAATTGAAATTAAAATGGGGTTTCTTTTTCAGAACTAGATCTTGTTTAACTCTGAATGCTAGGAAACGCCTTGTAACTACTTTCCTTCTGGCCATTGACTATGGTGACATTATTTACATGAATGCTCCTACAAAGTACAACCATCTTGCAGATGTTGGATGCTGTCTATCACAGTGCACTAAGATTCATAACTGGCTGTAACTATCATACCCACCACTCCACTCAGTATTCATTGGTCATCATTAGCTTCATGCAGACTCTCACACTGGTACATTTTCATCTTTAAATAACTTCTTGGTCTGCTGCCTTCACATAATAATAATAATGTGTTATGTGTTGTCATCATTGTATGTTCCCATACAATGGCAATATCGGCTCTCAGCATTTAAACCATCGCACCTGGGATACATTCAGGTGGAGCAGTGGGCAGCTACAGAGAGTGCCCGGGAGCAATTGGGGATGGGGTGTCTTCTCCTACATGTCATGTCATCAGTGCAGCTACAGCATGCACTCTCAAGACATCATTACCTGCAGCATCCCCTCAGTGCAGACTGAATTTGGCAAACGAGCCTTCTCTGCTCCTGCAACCTGCAACTCCTTACAAGAAGATCTGAAGCTGTCGACTTTGACCTTTCTAAGGGATTTTAAACAATTGCGTTCAATGCAAAAATCAACACTGACATGTTCCTGTTTTTAGTATTTTATCCCATTTCATAATGTAGCTTGTTTTTATTTTGTTTTATATCACTACTTTTATTTACTTTTCATTTTATATGCTTTTTTATTAGTTTATTATTGTGCGTACCTCATCAAAAAAAAAGGTTGTGTGTACCTCATCTCTTGCAAATGAATCCTCATGAGTCAACGAGACTAACTTGTATAAATAAATGTTGAATGAATGAAAAAAGTTGATTGTTTACATAAGCCCTCATTAAAATGAGTGTGACAAATTATCAGTTATTTGCTTTTTTTTATGTGTACAGAATGGTATTATAAAAACTTAATCTACCTCTGCACCCTTTTTTTCTGACAGGATGTACTTGTGCCATCAGTAAAGGATGAAAAGCATGAATAGCTTTGCATTTGCATATTGTACGTGGAGGAGGGGTGGTTGTTACCAGCAGTGTAGAGGTAAAGAATAATTGAATATTGACCATTAAATCTGAAGAGCACTTCTGCTTGAAATGCCCGTCCTGCCTTTAAAACCACAGAAACATGGCAAATGCAGCTTGTGAGGTTTTCTTGCTCTTCTTACAACTCACATTGACTCGTTATTTGTTTCTTTCTGATTCCCAGAACATCCCATCTCCAATATCCTGTTGGCCTCCTGCCACAGATGATGAGAAGGAGCAAGTGGTAGAAAAGAAAAAAAGGAAAAACAGCTT
>JARVGV010000630.1:17242263-17253152 GCA_031762435.1 Hypsolebias longignatus | reverse complement strand
AATAATAATAATAATAATAATAATAATAATAATAATAATAATAATAATAATAATAATAATAATAATAATAATAACAAGGTTAGAGTACCAGAGAAATATCAACTGTACCCTAGAAGCTGATTTTGTGGGGCATTGTAGGTCACTAGCATCCATCCACTTCCTTTTCTTTCAACAGTTTGCCATTTGTGAAAGTTGTCAGCTCTCAGATTACACTGACAAGTTGTACAGAACCCAGACTGAAATTTCATACTGACATCATACTTGATACTTTAAGACATTTCACTTCTCATCTGTGGTGCTTTCAATTCTCAGTTTTAGAACTCAGAAAGCTCCTTGGACGAAAAGCAAAATGTCTTGGACAAATTCAGGTGCATTTTGTTGAACTTGCTATGATTATCATGCCCTAGATGAGTGGGAATCCACAAAAGCATACTTGCAATTACTGTGTCTGTAGTTTAACAACTGACAGCTGGTAATGATGTGTCCATTAGGCACAAACTGAGTCAAAGCACTGCTCTTTAGGTAGGTACAAACAGAAATGACATCACAGACATCTGGGACCGACTTTGAATCTTGTCATCATTTCTCCCCTACATACCAGTCTGGACCATACTGTTGAAGACAACAGCAGCTGCCTGATCATTTATCTTGCTCATTAAGTGCCAAAAGGAAGGGGACATTAGGAAGTCTCAACCTGCAGCTTCAATTTACCTGGTGTCAACTGGAGCAATAAGCCACGGCATGGAGGCTAATTGTCCAGTCAATATGTCACTTGCTGAACCTGCACGTGCACACAGGGAGACTGTTCAAGCAGCATGTGCACTAACTGAGTCAGATAATAAAAGTGAAGACGGGATGGAATCTATGGGTCTTTTCCTGCAGAACACCGCCCCACCCCCTCAATAAACTCACATATGACACGTGCAGATACAAAAGGACATTGAATTATCATCAATTTATTCTGCAACATCTAAATTGCAATCTTAACCATTATCCATCTTTGTCCTAATGTACTTTTAACCTTATTCTACACATTATGTCTGGAGGATTTCCTGTCTTATTAGCACTCGGCTATGAAGTTCAAGCAAGCATTAAGTTAACAAAAAGGTCCTAATAAATTATTGAAAATGAGCAAATATGCACATTAACACAAACGCACGCACACACACATTTGACAATTGGGTATTTGCTTTGCAGTGCTGCTGGTCAGAGTGGAAAAAGGAAGTGGAGAGAGGAAGTACAGAGCGGGTGATAACAATAAATTCTACATCCTTCTGATCTGCACAGCTCTGCGAGGTCAAACTTTGATGGATTTCTTTTCGTCCACAGCCACGGTGGCTGTGAACAGATACTGGTCATATAATTTAACATTTAACACTTAAAGGAAGTATACTGTATAGAACTGCAATCTAACAAAGAAGCAGGAAACCTATCTAAACTAACTTTGATTTATCTAACTTTGCTGGGTTTTTTTTTGGTGATGATTTAAACAAATGAACTTAGCCTATTTTAAATCAGATTACAGCACACTGAGTTGTTTATGCAAAGTTCTGAGTAAACATAACAGAAAATAAAGTCGTTTTGAATGTGTGTGACTTATTACCTAATATTAATTACAGGCTGCTCTAAATAAGAATAAATAGCAAAAATTTGGAAAGACCGAGGGAGGCCTAAGAGGAGATACAGGGATGGAGTTAGAGAGGACATGAGGTAGTTGGAGTGAGGACAGAGGCCAGAGTGAGATGGAGGAGGATGACTCGCTGTGACGACCCTTGATAAGGGAATAGCTGAAAGAAAAAGCAAATTGCAAAAATTTGAAAAGTTGCATGAGGCTGTTGACAAATAAAATTTACCACAGCTGCAATATTGCAATACTTAGTTACTTAATTTGGTGAGAAGATACTTTAAAAGATCATTGTAGTTTTATTGGCAAATTCTTGTCAACAATGGTTATACACTGTCTGGCCAGAATAAAGTTGCCAGCAAAAATATGGTCACACTAATATTTCATTGGACCGCCTTTAGCTTTGCTTATGGCTTCCATTTGCTGGGCATTGTTTGGATAAGCTTCTGCAATGTCACAAGATCTATTTCCATCCAATGTTGCATTAATTTTTCACCAAGATTTTGCATTGATGATGGCAGATTCTGACCACTGTGCAAAGCCTTCTCCAACACATCCCAAACATTCTCAATGGAGTCAAGGTCTGGACTCTGTGGTAGCCAATCCATGTGTGAAAATGATGTCTCATGCTCCCAAAACCACTCTCACAATTCAATCTTGATGAATCCTGGCATTGTCATCATTCAATATGCCTGTGCCATCAGGGAAGAAAAAAATCAAATGGTGGAATAACCTGGTTGTTCAATATATTCAGGTAGTCAGCTGACCTTCTTTGAGTGCATACTGTTGCTGAACCTAGACCTGACCAACTGCATTGCAAACAAGCCGTCATCGCGTTAAAAAAGTCTCCTCTCATATGATTTAACATTGATGGAAAATGTTAATATGAAGATAAGAGAAATAATTGAAAAAAAAAAAAAGATCCTACATTAAGTAAAACAACCTTCTGCTCTGACGTGGATTACAGCGTAGAAGACATGAGGATGACTAGAAAGGTAGGTATTGAGAAAAAAGAATGTGCACATGTCAGCATTCTGTGAAGTTTAGACAAATGTATTTGGTCTGAAGAAGATGACATTTTTCATGAAAGCATGGATTATTTTGTGTCATAGGCCAATTTTAATGGATACTTGTTAAGTAAGAAGCTGAGAAAGGTTGGACAACATGGCGGACGACACATGTTTCAAGAATGAGCCCAAAGCTGCAGTGCCAAAAGTGGCCGTAAGAGGTCTGAAAAGTTAAGTCTGTTCCTCTGGACATTCACAAATCAAAACAAAACAAAAAAATGTAGAAACGTTTCGTCTTTCATCTGAAATACTTTGTCAGTCTGAGGTGCTGTATTCTCAGCTGGAGCTGAATACATCACCTCAGACTGAAGAAGTCTTTTGGATGAAAGACAAAATGTTTCTACTTTTTTTTTTTGGTTTTATTTTGTTTTGTTTTTTGAATGTCCAGAGGACCAGACTTAACTTTTTTAGATGTTTCTACCTGGATTATTGAGCATGCATCAGGATCCATACCAGTCAAAACAGACATTTGTTATCATAAATTGGCATTAGGCATATTGAGGTAGCTAGGAATGTCTGTTTTCTAGGGGGAAAAAAAATGTAATGTAACATTGAAGGCTTCTCTCTTAAAACTTAGCATCCCGAAACTGAACATAATAAAACAAATAACTGCAAAAGAAGAAAATAAAGTCTACTTAAAGAAAGATAAACCCTTTGCTTGAATGCCTGTTAACAGATTTTTATCTCTTGCTGGAAAAACACCTGACGGTAACAAAAGAGACTATTCTTCAAGCAGAAGACCTGAGTTCATATCCTTGACCTTGTTGTGCTTCACTGAACTGCCTGTTAGATAAACGCCAGCAGCTCCAAAGCTCCTCTGCTGTGTCTGACCACAGCAACCTGACATCCCTGTGGACTCGAGAGCGAGTGTTTCTTTGCTTATGATCAGTGTTTATGTTGGGAAAAGTGTAGTTTTTGGATTTTAAGTCCTTTTAAGAATGGAAGAGAACATGACACCCAAACAGACGGGCAAACCTTGATATAACCAGCTGATAATTACAATTACACCCCCCCGCCCCACACACACACACACATAAAGGTATTAACAAGAACATTACTGGTGAGTTGGTTTTGTTTTATTCACTTTCAGTACATCTAATAAACTTTTTCACTCTTGCATGTAAGCCTCTAAAGCTAGTTTTGAAAGTGTTAAATTAAAAATATATCGCTGCTGCAGCAAATAGCTCGTAAACAAATTGACAAACAAACACACTGTCACTAGACAGAAAAGGCTTCCATTATCGCCTTAAAACGCAGTAAACAAAATTGTTCATCTCCATTAGCTGAGGCTCAGCGGCTTCATTTGAGTAACTGAATGGTGCCTTCTTATTTCTTTCTGCCTCATCGTCTTTATAGAACATGGGTGAATAAAAAAGGTGGTTTATCATATTGTTTTGGTCAGCTCATTCAACTGCATGACAGATGATGAAGGTTAGAGGTGTGCAGTGCTAATCTGAGCTGAGATACACTTCAGAAAAGTTCAAAGCTTTAGAAACCGAGATCACGAGCTGTCACTTCACTCCATTAAAAATAAATGTGCTTTACTTAACATTCATCCATGCAGTCGGTGGATTGATGGGTTTATCAGTAAAACAAAGTTCTTGGCTGTGGAGAACACAAGGCTGGAAAGTCCTTGATGCCAGAAGTAATAACATCAGATTAAACATGACAGTCAGACTTACAGCATAAGGGTGGAATACCAATGTGACTCAGCAGAGAGCAGGGAACCACTGTCGTCTAGATTATTACCAGTAGTCTCAACCTCAACTAGGAAAACATAATGTACAGTCAATAGCTATTGTATATAAAGCCAGATTACTTGTATTTAATTAAATTAGCTGCATGGTAAAGACGTGTTACCTGGAGGGGAAAGACATCCTCACCTCATTCAACTCGAATGCTCCAGATCCCCTGGTTTGTCAGCAGGTGGCCCAGACCATGAAGAGAGCTCCACACTATCCCAGACTGCAGAGTAAGGGACCCAGCACTCCCTGGTGAATAAAAACATTAAAGATTCAACCAAACAAAAGAGATAAATTACTTTATTTCTCTCTCAAAGTCTAAGTGTAGCATCTTCATGCAGAATACGCCTCTGTACACAGTGTTGAAGACATTAGCAAGAACAAAACATTGCAGAACGATTGTGGACACACAGCTGGGGACGCATCGCAAAGTCTGTCAGAGAAAGCAACACACAACACAGCTGCGTTTCACAAAGTGTTACAGAAATTTCTGCCCTCAAACAACACTGTACCGCAGCAAGGAAAATGTATTTTATATTACACTCTTCTCGCATCTGCATCTTTCATTTAAAAGACAAACATTTTTGTACATATATAGATCATGGAGGATTCTCTAGGAGAGGTTGGTGGTTTTTAATGGTCAACATCAATACCAGCTTTTAGTAACCAGGGCTGCCGACGACCAGTTTATGAAGACAATTTGTTCATTTTTAGCTCATAATATAACAGCTGAATGTTTATTTAAACTGTAATGCACTAAATTGTTAAAAAAATAAAAATGGGTATGCGATAATCCATAAAATGTTTAGCTATTTTTACACATCCTGCTGCAAATATATGCAATGCTTAAAAGACTACTTGGGCCACTGGAGATGACATCATCAAGTAATGGCAATAATTAGGACTCGCAGACCATGAACAAGTTTAATTAGTAAAAATATATAGGAAAGTGCAAATTTTGTATAATAATCTGTAACATTGTGGTTGACTTCATTTAAGATCTATCAGTGTTCTGCTGAAAAAAGTACCTCAACTCTAAAAAAAAGACCTCTACTGCTGGGATAACAGGGAAACTCTGTCAGGTGCAACACAGATATGTCTTTTGATCTACTTTGTACGTTTGTTTATTTGTCGTCCAGTTTACTTCTAATGTTTTTTAATGATTTAAAACCTGTAAGACAAATACCAGGTCACATTTATGCCAAGAACCTGTTACATAAAACCATCACTGGTTTTAAGATAAGCTGACTTGAGCAGCCACCCACACAGCCTTAAGAGACAGACCTGGAGATTGTCGACAGTGCGTAAATGCTCTTTGGGACTAATTAGCCAGGTTGTACTGTATTGGAATTATGGGGATATTACTGTGGAAACAAAACACATATATCCTGCTGTTAGTCAGCTGCAGCCTGTGTATGTGTCTATGAATGTTTAAGGGATGAGTGTGGGATGCCAAACATCCCACTGACCCACTTCTTGTGAGTGTAACAAGAAGGAGGGGAAAGCTGGAGGTGTGGGAGTAAATGTGTGTGCAGCTGTCTGTTGTTTCGCTCCAGCTTAGGTGGTTTGAAGACCACATTAATAATGACAGAAGATGCATTTCTACGCATACTTTTATTATGTGCATGATGACTCAATTCTACAAGGGACTGAGAGCTGCTGCAAACGTAAAACATAGTAATGGAAAAGTGGGGCTAGAGGGAGAAACAAAGGAAATGAATATGTGGTGTCAGAAGTGGAAAAAAATTAAATCAATAGGATTCTGTGGTGGGCTTTGAACTAAAGCCTTACATGAATCAAACTGCCTGCACACAGAAAACAGAAGGCTGTGAGTGAACTAAAGACATTTGCAATGGTTTGGAAAGAGGAGAAAATAGATGACTACTGTATTGAGGTACTGGATTAGCATGGTTGAAGGAACTCTATCAAATGGTATTAGACAGACATGAGATGGAGGGGTGAGAAGCAGCAGTGTAAGACACAGAGAGAACAGCGACAAAGTGAAAAATGAGGGAAAATGTTTAATGAAAGCTAATAGAATGTGGAGGAGAGGCAACGCAAAGTGATGAAAAAGGAAAACCGAGGAAGAAAACCCAGAGTAGAGCAGAAGTAGTAGTAAACGGTGTGACAGGGAGAGAAACAGATGGTGGTTGAGAAGAGACAGAAAGAAACTCACTGGGAGGACAGCGCTGGCACAAACAACGAGGCTCAGCAGGGAGCATAAAGCTGAAAAAGGTCAACAAAAAGGGAGGAGGGACACGATACAAGGGGGGGCGAAGCTGGAGAGAGACTGAAAGCGCTTTCTGAGACATTTGACCAACTTTTAGGGGAAAGACAGTGTGACATTATTTCATGGTATAAAAGCCAAAGAATGACACATATTGAACATAATATATTAGTACTCACAGTAATGTTACATTACTGTATACATTGTACTTGTTACATAATGTTATATATACACATCTGATGTCATTACATATCAAATAACTATATAGCATTTATCAGATATAGAGCATTTGTCTGTAACTTGCATAGACAAATGCTATAATGTTGATTATTATTGTAGTAGTCACTACTAACTTGATGTGCCTAATTGTCACATCATTTATTGCATATTCACCTTTCAATAAATGTCCCATTATTTTTCCCTTTTGTTTTATTGCAACTTTATTCTGTTTTTCCCTTTTCCTTCGTTTTGAGGACCAGCTACGCTGAATATCAGCATTTATGTAATTTTGGCTTCTTTAAAAACATACAGAATACTCTGATTTTTCTCAAACCCCACAACACAACTCAAGATATTGCATTCTAATCAGTGTCTGATGGTACAGACAATAAATCTGCACACAATACAGCCACATGGACCTTTATAAATAGATCTGTAAACCAAATAAATAATAAGTATAATGAGTGATTCATATGTACATATCCTTCTACCATGGCTTTAAGAAACTTTAAAGGAAAATTATATACAAGAAGAGACACACACAAATACACAATTATTAACGTGGTCTTTGGGAAAAGAAAAGCTTTGTGTTGGTTTTGAATGTAGACACAACTGGAACTGACTTCAGGTCAGTAGGAAGCTTGCCTCAGAGGGTAGGACCATGGTATCTCAAAGGTCTCACTGCAGACTTGGGTCTAATTCTGGGAACGGCTAAAAGGACTGCACCTGCTGAACCCGGGAGACTTGATTGGGTATTAGACAGCATCCGAGTCTGAGATGTTCTAGAGAGACAAAGCGTTAAGTGCCTCGTAGAATACTGAGAGGATAATAAAAGCAATTTAATCTGAACTGGAAGCCATTAACATAATTTTAGCACTTATGTAAAAAATGAGAGTTACAGTAACTTAATCTGCTCTGTGTCACAGGATAGACAAATTTCTCAGACTGTTTAAAATAAAATAACAAAACAGTCCTGATTTGTATCATGATGGTAAACACTGAGATTAGAGTCCAAAATAATACTAAAGTCTCTGACCTGCTCACTGTGTTTTACAGATGATAACAAATGTTAACAAACTTTATGTCTCTGACTCATTAGACAAGTAATTCAAAATTATCTCTGTTTGGCTCTAAATCCTTCTGAGACATTTTACCAAGAGTATCATCAATACAGATACATGTAAAAAAAAAAAAAAAGAGAGAGAGAAAAGGACCGAATACCAACCCCTGTGGAACATCAGAGATAATGTTTAAGCAAACTTGCAGCTTAACCTAATTGAATCATGAAGCCTTTGACTTAAAATTATATAATTGGTCTAATAAACAGCAACGACAGAAGATCAAACAAAAAACAAATCTGATGCTTTCTGAGTCATCGTTTAAGGTCACTGATTAATTTGCATAGAACTGGTTTTGTGACATAAATACCTCTGAAACCTGACTGTGATGCAACAAAAAGCTTGTTAGTTTGTCAGTAGTTTGCAGAATAACAAGCTTATTTTCTTCTCTGCAGGTGTACCAAAAGAGTGATTTAATTAAAAAAAAAAAATTAAAAAAAAGAATTAACTGCTTGCTGTGAGTAACAGGGTTGATGATTATTCATGTGCATTTGTAACTATGTATGGTGATCTGGATCAAATGTTCTGCGCTGGACTGCATGCTGGCATATTTAGACTGAATACTTCTGTTCACTCAACCATCACTTCATCTGTTTAAGTGATCACATTCTTGGCATTCATTCTTCGCCAAGTGCATCAAAAACATGTAGTTCAGCTACAAGCGCCGCCATCGTGGCCAAGTCTTTTTTCCTCGCTGTGCAAGGTCTTTTCATCGAAGCAGTACTTTTTGTTTTTAACGTTGCAGCCAGTGGATCCTAAAGTATGGGGTACGACAAGAAATATTGAGAGGAAAAAAAACATTTACATGCTGGTTTACAAGTTCTGTGACAGAGAAAAATTACATTGTTTTCTGTCTAAAGTTACTTTCAGTGCCAAAACTAATTACAGATCATTTGTCACGAGCGTGGCGGGCGGTTACACTCACAGGAACACGTACACATACACAAAATACCTCTGGAGCTGACGTAGTGTCTGACAGCTGCTTCATTTTCTTGAGACAAAAGAATGCATCGAATCAATGTGTGTGTGTGCATGTGTGTTTAGACTAAACGACTGACCATCACTGTAGAGGAAATGCTTTCCCGAACCACAACCCAAAATTGCAACCAGTCTTACAATAACATGAGGTGAAGTGAAAAGCGAGCTCTCTGAAGCTTTGAGGTGACCAGAACAGGTATGATACATAACGAGTCAAAACAAATGGCTTGTAATGGTTCTGAAGCACAGCTGATAAGAAGAACTAATCAGGTAATGTTGCGTTAGTGTGCGTTGCAGGTGCTCCACATCTAGTTCGAGTCATTCAATTACAGTAAAGTTTAAAAATACAAACCAGACGAGAACAGAGAGAACCCAGAACTTCAGAACTAGGTCAGTGGGAGTTACCTACAGTATCTGTTTTTGGATTTTTTTTAATTTTTATTCTGAAGATTTGTCACTTCGGTGTGCCACCAAGCGCAGATTTAATGGACATTCACTTAAATCTATCTTTGTTGACAGTGTGAATATAATGCTTATGTGCTTGAAGCCCCTTGGTGAACTTATTAATGGTGGAAATAAACAGATATGCTCTTCAATGTGTTAATCTAGCTATTATTTGTGGATTCAGAACAAAAATAAAAACATATTGTTTATAATTTATTGCAAAATGCAGCTAGAAGCAATGCTGCATAATTTAAAATTGTTGTTTTGCGCAGTTGTTTAGTGTAAATGCAAAACTGTGTTCACATCTGGAGTATAAAGTGCCTTTTTATGTTTTATGCCTAAACATTTCATAATGTGACAAAGAAACTGAAAGTAACTCGAAAATATGATGTTTTATATTGTGAAAAGATACATTTAATTTAAAACTGTACAGACTAAACCATAGACAAACTGCAGCTCTGCTCAACAGATGGCAGCAGACGATCAGAGATTTAATCAAAGCTAAAAAATCAGAAAAGCACAAAATAGAAAATCCAAAACCGTACTTTTTGTTCTGACTGCGTTTGGGTTGCGATCCAGTTACAGCGATGACTTTGTATCCGAACACATTTAAATCCCACAGTGTTTGCTCATGGGTCACAACTACAATGCCTGATGAACTGAAAGCTGGCAGCTCTCAAGTTCTGTTTTTCTCTCTCCCCAGATTTAGACAACACGTCCTCTCTTGGCTGTTGCTTTTATAAAACAGTATTCACATGAGGGAATACATGAACACAAACAAACAAAAACAACCTTGACTAAAATAAGGTCTTCATTTGCTCTAAAGAAAGTCAGTCACAACAACTTTTGTCTGTGAGTGTAAGCTTCTGTGTTAAGAGGACATGCTGAGAGAATAGGAAGCAAGCTTTCTGTGCCAACCCTCTCCTTGGCAGTCAAACAAGGACATACATTTACTCAACACACACACACACACACACACACAGAGCGCTGAACATTTTTAATCGTCCAAGATTTGCTGGTTACTGTTCTCGCCACTTTCTTCACCTCAGTGTGCTGGCCCCCTGCCCCACGCCTGGCTAAAGTGCAGCTGGACTCAGAATCTGGGTCTAAATCTGTGTTTCCTGAAGGTTATTTCACTTGTGTGTTTAAGTTTAAGTGCAGCGAGGTGCCATTCCCAACTCAAACATGTTGATATTTTTAGAGAAGCTCTATTATTATTAGCCTCCCCACCATCACAGACATTACACCTCCAGATGCAGGAAGAGGGCCGCCTGCATCATGAAGGACCCCACTCACCCAGCACACACTTTTTGCCCCGCTCCACTCAGGGAGGAGGTTAAGGAGCATTAAGTGTAGAACCACTAGACTGAGGAACAGCTTCTACCCTGAGGCTGCTAGACTCATGAATATCTAACCAGAATAATCACTGTGAAATATCACATCATGTTGCTGCTGATCTGTTTCATGTTG
>JARVGV010000630.1:17202898-17213224 GCA_031762435.1 Hypsolebias longignatus | reverse complement strand
TGTCTTGCCCAGGGACACAACGAGGTATGCAGTGACCGGGGATCGAACCCGGGACCTTCCGGTCCTGAGCCGGCTGCACTGCCTCTACACCATCTCGGCCCCTATTTGCAATGTCTTCCTTTACAGTATATTTAAAAGCTACAATGATGTATTTCAATTCCACATGTAAAAAGAGGACTGGGAAAAAAAATACAGTCATGAGAAAAACTAACACTACAAACATATATTCCTGATACTCTGACAAAAAATAAGTAAATATGTAATATTATTATTAGTATTATTGGTATCATTATAACAAAACAAATGGTGGAAGCAACTTATCAGGCATCATTTTAAAATCAGCTCAATTGCCACATTTTTTTTAAACAAACTGACTAGAGTGTCACACTTGAGGAAAAATAAAAATCAATCTCAAACCAAAGCTACAAATTGAGTGTTGCAGGGAACTTTCATGAAATTTTCAAGATGAGACCATGGCAAAAATCAAAGAAGTGACAGCCATTTAGAAACTAACAGTGACAGAAATACAAAGATAACAGGATGAAAAGGTGAAAAATTAAGGAACATTTGAGAAAAATATAAAAAAATTAACAAACCAGAGACTCAGAGACAGATATGTAGAGGTATGAAGAGAAAGACAAAGGGTGGATGTATAAGATGGCACTTTATCATAGAGACTATAGTTGTAAAATCAAACTTTTTATAGGACTCAGCGTAAGGACTTCCCAGACACCACAAAGGTCATCCTCATTCATCTCACTAAAAGCTGAAGCTGCTGAATTGAGCTAATGTAAGGAAAATGTTTGTCATCATCAACCTGACTAGTTCAGAACACCACAGCATTCAGTACAACCCATAAAAATATCGAAAAGTACTAATATGTTTAAACTTAAAAACACTTTCCAATTTTTTTTTTTACTTTAGATGGAGAAAACGGAAAGAAAAAAAACATTTATTCATACAGCAAAGCATTTTTTAAAACACAACCAACTTTAAATTAGAGTATCACTGGTCACATGTCAGGACTGGATGACGTTGATGTTCCACAAATATTAACTCCATTTAACATCTTACAGTCTGCCTAGAATGACTTTGCATTCTGTCTTATCGCTTTGTATAATTTTATGCATTTTTATGACATGTTAAACAAGATTTGTCAACAAAAAATGATTTTATTGCTCATATATATCACAGAAAGTGGTTTTTTAAATCTTTAAACCTTTAAAAACAGCTATTGTAATGGTTTTTATTGACTGCTGCAATTCTTCTGCCACACAATAGGTGTCACTGCTGAGAAAATATTCCTTCTAAACAGGGGAAATGGGCCTGAAAGAAGTCTGAATCACTATTGTATTTAAGTTGATTACCGTACTCTTGATTATTTGAAATGACACAAACGAACCCTGTGCAACAAGTACTGTGCTATTGTGTAGGCTTTGTAGAAGTTTTTTTTTTTAAATTCACTGATTTTGTTACAATGGTTTTAAATATCAAACCATACCTCTTCCTCTGTATTTTTTAGAAACTGTGAGAATCAAAGTAAACACAAACTCAGCCGATCTATCATGCGAAGGGTATATATACTTTGAAAAATGATCTAATTTCCATGATTTCTTCTTCCTGCCATCAGATAATTGCCATTCTAAGATGTGATCACTTTGCCAATTTCCACCCACCTGTACCTCCACATCTCCTTCATCACTCTTCTCATTTGTCTCGAACTCTCACAGTGCACTTATGGTCGTACTGTGATTGCATTAAGTCACAGAAAGAAAGAGAAAGAGAGGGAGAGAGAGAAAGAGAGAGAGAGAGAGAGGTAGTGGCCACACTAATGTACAGAACAAAATGTACGGAGTAGAGATCGTCACAGAGTACAAGAAGCTGTTGGAGTCAGAGGAGAGGCATCCATTACTGTAATCCTTTTACCTAACTTGGGAAGGTGGTGCTTATAGCAGAAGAAGAATGGAGAGAAGGAAGAAGTGAGGAGGGATGCGTGGAGGGAAAAAAATCCCCTTATGAGTGTTTGTAAATCTACAGCTCTGCGTCATTTTTCAACCTTTATTGTTCTCTTGCACGAGCAGCCAGAGCGTTCCCACAATAACTGGAGACATTTCAGCGGTCCATTAGTGTCCCCGTAGTGCATTTGTAATATTCCTGAGGTATCCCCGAGATGTGCGTTTCAGATGATGGCAATTAACAAGACCAGTCAGGCTCGACAGCAATCACAGCTTTTAACATTACTCATTTCTCACGTTAAAACGCTCGAGCCGTAAATCAAGCCTGCTAATTTCACAAACAGCTTACAACAAACGTCGTTTGTCTCAACCTGCCATGAATGCAAAAAAAATAACTAAACGAAAAATCCCTCACAGAAGCAATATGTTGCTTCATGCAAACAATGAGGGTTATCTTTCAAAGTGGGGGCGGAGGACAGGGAATACCCTAAAGGAATAACATCTAATGCACTCTGACTGCTTTAGCCAATTAGCCTGGGCCTAGCATAGCCAGAGATGATGTCAGCCATCATTACTCACTGCTTAACGCCACGAAGCAGGAGGGAAACGAGAGAATAGTGCAACGAAACTGGGTCCGATTTACGAGTCGTTGCAGGTTCATTAGAGAAAACCAAAAGAAAGTGATCATTTATGTGAATAAAGGCACCTGAATGGAATTTTTTTTTTTTTTTTTTAACTTTCCTTGAACACACATTTTTATCTGCTCCTAAAGCCAAGCCTAATCCTGCAGTATATCAACCTGAGCTCAGAACAATACAACACGCTCTTTAAACAGTTTTCTCTTGGAATCTGCAGGCATGGCTTGTTAGTGACAAGTTTTCCCACGCCTGCAGCTATGTACATTGGAGTCAACTCCCCACAGCTCCAAAGGACTTTTCACTGAGATTTAGCATGTTGCACAAACTTGTGCGTGTCACTCAGATAACTTGTGATGCAAGACAGATATGTTAGGCTGTTTCTTGTAGTTCTGCTGTAGGAAACAAAAAAAGGCCACTGCTTGCTTTGACTGCATGTTTTGTAATTCAGATCATTTTTTTCTTTACAATTATACCAGTCGTGTGTCTCCGAGCCACAGAACCACGAGGAAACAGCTCTTATTCTTACATTCATGCGTGTTAGTAAAATACAGTCGTCCCGCGCTACCTCGCGGTTCGACTTTTGCGGACTCGCTCTTTAGCAGTTTTTTTAAAGTAAGATTGTACACGAGGAAAAAAAACACACAACACACGATTGTCAACTTTAATATTACTCACGTGATTGGGACAGTCTGGGATACAGTAAAAAGTTAACGGAAAAAAAATTCAGACAGGTGCCGCCATTTTGTAGTTTCTCTCAATAAGAATACACTGTGTTGCCACTCGAAAGGACTACATTTCCCAGAAGCCATCAGTGCCCTGTCTAGAAGCCCCAGTAGTGCTTTCTGCTGAAATGGAGGGAAAGTTTTGTTTCCCCGGAGCTCACGGGATTTTTTTCATCCTGATTTGGACTCATTTGGTGTGCTGGCTATCTGAAGGTCCGCCTTTCTCTAAAAGCATCTTGGTGCTCAAGGATTGCAGAAAGCCGATCAGAACTGGACCAGAACTGGACCAAGGCTGGTTAATACTCATAAAATTTTGCAGTACTGAGTGGTACATTTATATATGTGGTTAAAATTACGTAGGTTTAAGAGTTTAGACCATTGTGGGCTTCATCGCTGCAGAGTAGGTCTGACGAACCAGAACTGAGTCGGACCAGAACCCAGTTACTGTTCTGCAGAGCTAGTGAGTAAAATGTTGCAGTACTGTACAGTTGTTAAAATTACATAGGTTTAAGTGTTTAGAACATTGCAAGAGTGTGTGAAGGGTTTCTAAAGCCTTAAAATATATAAAAATACAAAAATAAATATAACATTCCAACTTTGCGGATTTTCACTTATTGGGGGGTGAGTCTGGAACATAACCCCCACGATAAACAAGGGATTGCTTATACTTTATTGGTCTTTACAGTTTTCAAATGGCCTCGGCTATAAAAACTCTCAACTCTTGACCTCCACTCTCTTTCTCTGTAATCCAGAGCCAGCAGAGAGGATGAACTTGCAGACACTGGATGAAGTAATTAACGAACTCTTCAGTGTGCAGAGTCAGCCAAAATGTGTCTGTGTCAGAATGCATTGCTACACAGACCTGTGGCGTGACAATTACCAAGGAAAACAGTGCTCCTGGACCAAAACAAAACATTAAACTGATTTGTTTTCATTAAATCATCTCAAACTACAAACTGACCTGTCGTTTTATTTTATTCAACATAAAAACTAACATTAGACCCTTGCTGTCTCAGTTAAACTATGTTTACTTAGGGTTAATATGTACTGACTTTGTTGCTTTCTTTGCCAGCCTCTGAATTCCCTCTTTGGTTCCGGTCGGATGAAAGTCTGGTTTGTGTAAATGTGACAGCGCGTGCTTTCCGTCGTCTCGTAACCCAGTTTAACCACGCGGCGAGAGCAGGGACCCAGATCAAATAAAGCCGAGGGCAGCTATTACAAGAAAACTAAGAAGGGAAAATCCACAAACAGAGAAGGGGGTGACCCCTCCCTTTACTCAGGGTGTGTAACCCACCCCCTTGAAAAAAAAAAAACAGCAGCAAGTTGCCATAAATATAATGGAAACCTCTCCAAACAGATCTAATTCAATAAAAATGTTTAAATTAATCTGTTTATTTAGATATGACCAAGACATTTAACTACAAATTATGCATGAGCTGAACTTGATTAACCTTTTTTATGTACTTGTTTGTGCCAATTGGTTATTGATTGCCAAGAAAAAAATTAAAACACATAGAACAGCCATGCTAACCAAAAGGTGTTGTTGAACCTAACCTACCCAACAGCCCGGTTTTATTACAGAAAACACCTCTGGGTTTATTAGTAATGTGACGCTTGTGTGTGACGCAACTGCAGGCTGCATCAAGTTTTAGCATGAGAGGTAATTTCAGTGACAATTAAAAAAAGTGAAACTATCTCTTAGAAATAATTGAATTCCTATCAAGTCATGCAGGGCAACTCGTTCTCCCGGCAAAAAAAGAAATATAATCTCATAGTCTGTTCTCTGATAATATAATGAAAGTCGGACCTTTTTTTTTTTTTTAAAAATGTTTTTAATGCAAACAAATGTAGGAGGAGGTGAAAACAACAGGCAAATTTAAAGTTAGAGCCCAAGTTCAGTTACAAAAAGCTGATTTAAACAAGTGATTGATGCCTCAGGTCAAGAAGACACAAACTGATTTACTTCATGTCTTTAGAGACTTTAAGGTAGAACAGCAAGTTCCAGCTAACAACAAGAAGAACGAAGCACAAAACTATATGAAAACATCCAATAATGCTCAGTCAGGTCTTTATATGAATCTTTACATGAAAACATGATTCTTAGCTAAATACAGGTTGGTTAGTTTAAAACAGCATATATCATATTTTAAAGGCCACATTTCAATTGGACTTTCTAATCAATAAAACACAGCAAAATTGATGATTTCCCATCATTTGTTGTGTTAAGATGATGGTGAAACAAACTATTGAACATAAAAATATCCTATATGTCAGGGGTCTTACAACCACCAGGCTGGGGACCAGTACCAGGCCTTGGATCATTTGGTACTAGGCCACATTGAAATTTTAATTTAAAATGTGTTGTTGTTTTTTTCTATTTGAGTCAGGCTGCATGGTGTTTTATTTTGAAAATCAATCACATCCATCTCAATGTTAGCGCTCGACGCAGTCACAGTTCTTTTCATGCGCGGGGAAGCTCTCAAACTAATTTTAACAAAATTGATAAAAAAAAAAAAAACAAATGCAAAAGATTATATTAATATGTCGCTCATATCTACATCAAAAATGTCTGAACAGAAAATAAAGGAACGATCTCATAACGACAAAACAACCCAAATATTGAGCTCCAGAGCCCTGTATGAGTATACACGCAGTGATATTTAAATAATTTAAAGCCTAAATTAAATGGACGAAATTGCAGAACTAATCATCACTGTCATCTTTTCTGAATATTTGAAGAAAAATCCAACAATTGCCATACGTTTGATGAGTGCTTTTTCCTAAAATGATCATAACTTTGTATGATGGGGACGGTTTGGCCTAATATTCGGCGTTACTCTGCAGCAGATTGAGCCATGCTGTGTGTTTGTGACTAGTGTGAGCAGCGTGTCTGAAGCAGCAGCAGCTCCATCTGTGTCTACACAGGTGGTGCTCAGACAGACTATTGAGCTCGAGGTCATCTTCACTTTGAAAGCACAAAATATGACAACGATAGGCTGCCAGTTGTTTTCTTCTAACGTCTCTTTTTATATGACGAAACATGGTCTTTATATGAAATGTAAAACAGTAAAACAAGGCAAAAGCGGTACGGATTACGGTAATTTAATCAGAAACTTTTTGTTTTTTAGAATTTTGCTCCAGGTTTTAATTTTAGCGTCTTGGTTTAATTGGAAAACTATGGCACTCCCAGAGTCGGCATGATTTTGCAGCCAGTCTGTTTGAGCTTTCAGACCGCCAGACCTCCCGTCTGCTCATTTCTGAGGATGTCGTTGCTCAAAGAAAGACAAACTGTCAAATATGAATGCAGGGAAAGAAAAAGAGAAATCAGCAGGGAGTAAAATGTGTAATTTCCATCTAGTGAAATTGATGCCTGAAGAAAGGTGGGGAGGACGGAAAACAAAAATGCATGAGCTGAAGGAAAAATATCACAGTTTTCCCCATTGCTTTATCTAAAATTCACATTTATAATTTTTTTATCAGTGGGTTAAACCTATTTTGCTACCAAGTTAATTCATAAAAGTAAATCCAGAACACACCTGCAATGTTGGAAAGCAACTCCCAGAGGACAATGGATTTGCCGCTGGGTAATAAACAAAAACTATTTAAAAAAATGTAAACTTTCATGTACAGGCGGTCCCCGACCTACGGCGCCACCGACCTACGGCGCTCCGTACTTACGGCTCCACCCCCAGTGACGTCATCGCGCCGTTCGTTGCCTTTTTTATTCAGCTTTTTTTTTGGTTTGTTTTTTTTAGGGTATTTTGTTAGCTAACTACTTGGAAACACATTAAAAAACGTTAAAACGGCCGTTCAAAGTTGTTTTACATTGAAAAAACGTGTTTAAAAAGACATTACCGATCGCTGCTTTAGTTTCGATTTGCGGCCGTAAATGCGGACATACGGCGCCATGTGCGTTCAGCTCTGACCTACGGCAGAATCGAGCTACGAACGGTCCTTAGGTCCGGAACCCATTCGTATCTCGGGGACTACCTATATTTAATATTCTAATTTTCTGAGACACTGAATCCCCCCACCCCCCCACCCCCATTATATTTAAGCTATAATCATCAAAATGACAACAAACAAAGGTTTGAAATATTTCACTTCATGTAATAAATCTATGTAAGATGAGTTTCACGTTCTGAAATGACTGGCAAATAAATAAATAAATACAACTTTTTCAGGGTATTCTAAATTTTGGAGATGCACCTGTAGCTTTTATAAAATTTGAGCTATGGAATATGCTGTGAACATTGTAAACCTAAAACTGTGAGCCATAACTGTTCAGATATTTAGCAGGAGCAAATCATGACCAACAAGAAATTAGCTAAAGACCAGAAAATGGCACCAAGAAAAGAAAGAAACCCTGAAAGTCTCACATACAAAGGCTCAAAACTTTAATAAAAGGTTGTTCAAGAGTTTCTGTGCAGACAAACCAATGCCCAACTTTACTTTTCAAGAGCCAACATGAAACAATAAAAGACTTTGTTTTGCACATTTATCATTAAAACTATAAAGAAAACATTGTCTTGTCTCTGACCACAGAGCCTGAGCGTCTGAACTGACCTGCCCCCTCTCTTCTTTTGTTGCAGATAATCTGGATGAATAAAACCCTCTACCTGACAATCGGATCAGGGTTCTCCCAGCCTGGGCGAACTGCCAGCTGTGGTTATCCAGAACTGCCATCGTGAACCAGAACCGACAACAACCCGGCCCAATCAGCCAAAGTCCGATAGGTCTATAGGAGATTTTCACTGGTCCTCTCCAGCCTTCCTCACTGTATATCCAGCTGTAAGACGACAGAAGAGCCGAGCCATGGACCGGTCCACGCCCAGCCCCCACTGAGCTCCAGAAGGCCGAACACACTGCCAGCTTCGTGTTGCCTTCACCAAATGGCTTCTCTTTGTGGTCTGCCCCCCCTCCCCAAAACAAGATTCAGTAACAAGAACTGTGTTGCATCCAAGTTTCCCCTCTGAGTGTCCAGTTATTTGCTCACACACAAAAAAAATGTCACTGGAGGATTTGTGAATGAAACAGGCTTTAAGAATTCTGTCGGTCAGCAAGAGCTCATGCACTGGGCCCATTTTAAATAACGTCCTTTTCATTTCAAGTGCAAATAATATTGTTGTGAGACGGTAAATGTCTAAATGCCTTGAGTCCTAAATCTTCATGTTAAAACCAGTTTACTATAAAGAACCGTGGATTTAATGATGATGAACGAGCCACTGATTGAAGCAGCATCCTCTACTAATAATTTACTGTATTTAGAATCACGGGTAACAGTGTTATTTCTGTCTGCATCAGATGTACTTACACCTTTTTGATGCCAAAACCCTAGTGTTTATAGAGACAAAATGATCATTTTGTGTGAAAAACTAGGACCAAATATGTATAAATACTCATCAAACATCCATCAAAGCAAGCGCTCATCTAGGACCTGGATGCACAGAAGTCTGTTGGAGTCAGCCTCTGCACCATCACAGACATCTACACCTCCAGATGCAGGAAGAGAGTCACCTGCATCATGAAGGACCCCACCCACTCAGCACACACTCGTTTTGCCTCGCTCCTCTCAGGCAGAAAGTTGAGGAGCATTGAGTGTAGAACCACTAGACTGAGGAACAGATTCTACCTTGAAGCTGTTAGACCCATGAATCAGGGTTATCACTGTGAAAGAAAAAGAAAAATCACTGGAATGCCACTTTTATGGTTGACATGTGCTGCTGATTATCCATGCTACTGATCTCATGCTGCTGATTATCCATGCTACTGATCTCATGCTGATGATTATCCATGCTGCTGTGTTCATTTGTACTCATCTACTCGCACAGACTCATGTTCATGCTGCTGTTGTTCGGCATATTGTTTTTGTACTACTTGTGTTTAGTGTTTTTCTTAGGTTAGTAAATTTCTTGGTTTACATCTTAGATACTTATTACTGTTTCTTTTACCATTTATATCTTTGCTGTTGTTGGATGTAACTGGGACACTATGTACTTTGTACATAATTTTGTTTACCTCATGTACCACATGTGATGCGAATGACAATAAAGAACCTTGAACCTTGAGCTGCAGAGCTAAGAAATTAATTACAGTAGTCCCTCTCTACTTTGCGGTTGACTTTCGTGAACTCGCTCTTTCGCTTTTTTCAAAGTAAGATTGGACGTGAATTGGTTGATTGATGGATGAGCCGCAAAATCAGCATACAGTATATGTTTTTATTTAAAATTAATTATTTTAAATGATTTAGCATCTGCTGCACTTGTGTGCATATTCAAGGAGAAGCTCCCTCCTGCAGCATGTCAATCTCCACTCTGCAGCAAAGAAGTGGGCGTGGCCGAAAGTGCTGGCAGGTGGATCATGACATGCTGTGCTCTTTTAGAGCATTTCAGTTTAGAAATACTGTTTAGAGTATTGCAAGAGTGTGGGAAGGGTTTAAGTCTTTTTATACTTAGTATATATAAACTACTACTTACTACTTGTACTACTATTCCGACTGCGCAGTTTTTCACTTATTGCTGCGGGACTGAGAACAGAACCCCCAGCGATAAATGAGGGACTACTGTATGATATTCACTTTTTAAATAAAAAATATATACAGGTACATATTTTTACTCTATAGAGCAATGGTCAATCATTAACATCACGTTTTTATTTTATTTTTTTGCGACAAAATTATTTTTAGATAAGCTTTATACTGGGTTCATTATAATTTGGATTTAAATAACGACCATAGGAAGTCAGGAAATAGAGGAAAAAAACTTAAACAATAAGAGTCTGTCACAGTTCTCTCACAAAACCCATCAGCAAGTTTCCAAAAGCTGGGGTTGGAACCCCACTAGAGGCCATGAAACACCAAGGACGAGGATCTTCATAAATTAGCTGAACTATAAATGGTTGCCAACAGAAGTTTAACCTTAAAGGTCAACTGACGTGATATTTGAACTTTGCATAAAATGGCACAACATATATATCTTGTCTCATTGAACTATGTTCGTTTTTGCAAACAAA
>JARVGV010000630.1:17155571-17171698 GCA_031762435.1 Hypsolebias longignatus | reverse complement strand
ATTAAAAGAAATTTTTGTCACAACACAAAAAAAAAAAAAAAAAAAAAAAAAAAAAAAAAAAAAAGGCCCTTTGGATTCAGTTCCTCCTAAATGAGACTGTTCAAGTGCCATCTGCAACAGGTAAGCTGTTATTTGTTCAGATCTTTTCCGCACGACTACAATCCACCTGCTCTGAACTATCCCTTTAATGCCCTTGCAGTCAGAGGTGTCATAGCGAGGATAACTATCATTGTAGATGCCGTGCATACCGGCCAAAGTTAATGTGTGACAGAAAGTACCGGCTTGTGGGAGAACAGTTGTAAATTACAGACAGGCTCTTGCAGTCAGATTGACAAATCAGATCACAACTCAGAGGAAAAAAAACATAATCCAGTTGCATGTTTCTGAGGAAATAACCTCTTGATACCAATTAATCATGCGATAAATACATTTTCTCAGTGCGAGGTGATCTCACAGAACAACTGGGGAGTGTGCACGAGCATGTTCCTGCTCTCTTGTTCCGCTCTACGTGTACTTACAAGTACACAGGGTTGACATTAAACCAAAGCCCTACAGAACGCACAGCCTGCTAAATACTGGACTTTTCACCAGTCTCCTATCAGCCAAAGCTTTAAACCACACGAGGATATGTAGTAGGCCCTTGTGTGCACAAAGAGGAGGAGCAGCTTGTTCTCTTTTTTCCCAGCATTGGGTTACTCCCTAGAGATGTATCTGTGTTCTTTGTTGGAGGTGTGAACTGTATACACTCTGGGACAGTAAAATACGGCAGGTGTGGTGCGTATGAGGAATCAAAACAAGCTGGCCTGATGTGTGCATGATAAATGACTCATACCAAAATGTCCCTGTGCATGTCTTCTGACCTCTTGGGCCCTCAAGCTTAAGGTCCGCAGGCCAAATCTGGCCCTTGTGAGCATCTTATCTGGCCCTCCAGGCTGATATTTTAAATGTAAATTTGTTTAATTTCTTCTCATTTTGCTTTAAAAAACTGAGCATACTTCATTTAGTGCATGTTTCTTGTGAAGTGAGGTAAAAGTTGGATTTTTTTTTTAGTTATCGTTGATTTTTTATGTTAAAGGGCAGCAAAGAAAGGCAAATGGTATTGTATGTTGCTTTATGTGTTGCCTGTTTTTTTTTTTTTGTTCATACAGCACTTTGGTTGGTCTTGTCGTTCTATAAATAAAATGGTATAGTATGGTAAATGGGACCAATTCAACTCCTGTTGATGAACCTGTTAACAAGAAAAGGCGTCAGGTTTCTGACTCAAGTTAATGCATTGACTGAAATTGGCCTTTGGTGTACACCGTTGTTAATTTTGAACTCATTACGTAACACCCGTATCTTAGGTTATTCTGTTTGGAGACGTACGAGACATCCACTTATTTAAGACTGTACCTGTGGTATAACACTTGTAAGAGGCTTTCAGTTGTGTTTAATAAGTCATTTTCAGTCGTTAGAAGAAGCTCTCTGGAAATACAAAAGAAGATTTTATTTTTTAATTATGAATTTTGGAAAGCTACTCTAAAGAAACCCCCCAAGCGGTTGATGACTCAGGCTCCTTCAGAAACTGCATTTAGTTTATTTTGTCAACGTTCTGAGACGTGATAGAACAAAAAAAGGGAGTCCACACCTTCAAAACGTTTTTCAACTCTTCAAAGTTTCTGCAAATGTTTTCTTAATAGAAGACGAGAACATTTGTTGTGTTGTTGTGGTCTAAAAACAACCATCACAAGTCTTCAGAGTCTGGTTTCACATCTGCTCGCTGCGCCCCCTGATGTTCAAATGTGGAAGATTTTACAATCTTGGAGTTATTTCTCTCCTCATAATGCGCAAGAGATTGAGTAATACATAATCCATGTTGAACCTTAAAGCTGAAAAACTCAGTTGAAGTGTCTGCAGAAAATTATAATCTGCATGCAACAGACACATGTATCGTCATTGTATTAGCAGCTTTCTAACAGAGAAATGACACCAGCTCAAAGTCCCCTCTTTGAGCCTAATCCTGAAGTGAATCCCTGCTACCTGTTCTCACACACACCTTATCCATTCTACGAGGAGGGAGAAGGAACGAGGATTATGGTGCAAAGAGTTTTTTTAAATCTTAGTATTGCCAGCAGTCAGCTGAACGAAAGCATCCTGCACAGACAGGTTTTATTTGTTCAAATGTATTTGTTCAGCATTCACACTACTGTAATTGTTTCTCTACATTTCATTAAAACAATTTTTTTAAGACCGTTGCATTCTAATTATGTCTGTACACTTTGTGCTATTTTAGCCTTGTGAATAAATAAATGTTCAGCTTATTCAGGAGATGAATTTTGGTTTGTATAACTTCTTTCAAAATATATATTGTATTTGCAAATATTCTTCCTTTAGAAAGACATTGAGGTTTAGTCAAGTTTGTCAAAAACAGTTTTTTTAATGCTTCAGCTTTGTGGTATAGCTAACACTTATCTTGTTTTACATAGTGTTTTTTACCTAGCCTTTTGGTGCATTTAGCTAGCCTTTTTTTTTCTGTTTGTAGATATTGTTTGGATATTTTTAGCCAGACTTTTGCTGAATTTAGCAAGTGTTTGCTACATTTAGCTAGCTTTTTGTTGCTTCTTGCCAGTCATTTTCTACTTTTACATTTTAGCTAGCATTTTAGTACTTTTTAGCTAGTGTTTTACTACGTTAAACTAGTGTTTAGGAATTTACAGCTAGCTTTTTGTTTCTTTTAGCTGGCCATTTGCAACATTTAGCTTCAAGCGATCCTTTTGCTACTTTTAGCAAGTAGCTATTTTAACTAGTTTTTACTGCATTACATGGAAAGTGTATTTCCTGTTGTTAGAAAAGTGAAACCTTTACTTTGACAGTCTCATTTTGCTTCTTTCTCACATTTTCTTCCTTACAGAAATGCAAAAGAGCACACAGGAAAAACAGCACCAGTTCAGAAATGGACTTAAATTCTGGCCCCCCAAAAAGAGGCTTTAATAAATATACTGTAATTTATAAAAGACAGAACCAAGTAATTGTGCTTACAAGCTTCCTTCGTGTTCAGAACAATCTTTTTGTTCAGTTGTTTGTTTTGTTTAGTTTAGTTCTTTTTGAGTTCTGGGCCTAGAACTCGTCAACCATACTGCCTCCTTTTGCAAATGAGACGGCTAAACAACAGGAACACAAAATGTTGCTGCACTCTTAGTACTTCCAGCTTTGTACGAACCACATTTTTGGTAGCGTTTGGTTCTATTTTCATTAGATCTCTGTGGGTCAGACACTCCTCACTTGTGGCGTCTGTGCTTAACTTTGCTCCACCCTAACTTTAGGTGCAGGTAGCTCCACAACAACACGTTTAGTTTAAAAAAGTGTGCAACTATTGCCTCACACATCAGAGCTACTTCCTTTCATCTGGACATTGACCTGGCCAGAAAATAAACACTTTAACCAACTTTGTTACACATGCAAACTATACACAAACCAGCACAGAATGACATCAGAACGTCTCTGCACACAGCAATAAAACTCCCAGGTCAGAGAGGAAGACAAATCTGTAGCCCCTGCCTGCCCCGGGAGACTGATTTTCTTGGATGTGTGGTATTGTAAATTGAAGAAAATGGAAAATCTGTTGGTCTGTGGTGCCACTTTCTGCAACACAAGTGAGGTGAGTGAAGAAAGAAGAACTGGAGCAGAACTTGAAATAACTGGGTGTTATTTGTCCTGTTTGTACAGTGTCCGACGGGCGCACATGCGCAGCAAACGGCGAAACGCGCAGCAAACAATGTATGACGCAAACTCAAAAACACGCAAACACAAAAACAAATGCAAACACAAAAAAAAAAACAAATGCAAACACCGTATGTTTGTGTGAAACAGGTGACTTTTGGGGATAGAGTGGACGTTAGTTTCTACTCTACTGAATATTACATTTGTCAGACAGGATCTGTCATTTAATTGTGAAACCACATGCAGGAAGGCTACGGGAAACTGAGTAAAATAAGTAATAAAGTTTATTATTTAAATAAACAACAAAATTCTGTTGGTGGAGAAGACACGTAGAAAAGACACAGACTATGACAAGGTTAAAGGATAAAGTCAGAATACCAGGGGAGTGACAAGACACAGACTAAATACAGATACTAATGAGGCAGAGTAGGGAACCCCGGGGTGATTAGGATTCAATACAGGTGTGTGCAGGAACAGAAACACTGGGAGGTGAAGAAAGACAGAACAGACAGTTGATCTAATATTCCAGAAGTCTTGGCACTTTTTTCATCATCTTTTATCTTTTCTGCAAAGCGTTAACCAACATGTCATTGAGGAACGCTAGTTTTGATTTAGCTACATTTATTCCATATTTTAAATGTCGTTAATTAGCATTTTCAAGTGCACTAAACGTGATAATCAAAGAAATCACAGAGGAGACTGAATTAAACATTAAAACTGAAATGCAAATTCTGGACTGTGGTTCAAACTTTAAAAAGCCAAGTCCATCAGGCCTCTAATTTCCCGCTCTCCCTCTCATCCTGCCACCAAAACGTATCTCGCTGCTGAGCTTGTCAAGTCCAATTGAACCCGAACGTCCACTGGCCCAAATCCCCTGGATGCTTGATTTCAAAGGGCCTTTGAAAAGTTGAATCAATGACGCTGATGTGTCATTAACCAGCAGCTCCTCTAGATGTCTGGCAGCGAGGGGCCTGATAACATTGTGCTCCTACAGACGCTGAAACCCCATCAATTAGTCATCGGAGCAGTGATCCTCAGAGCGTGAAGCTGGAGAGGAGCCCTCAGTGAGGAAAGGCCGAAGGTTTGTCTGACGACACGGAGGCGGCTGACCTCACGCCCTGCTCACCGCTTCTATTCAGCTGACTGTGGGAACGCTGAGTCAGCGTCACACTATTGTTTTCATATTTTCTAAATTTTATGGACGTTTGTTGCAATTCAACTATTTCTGCACACTCAGAGCAATTTTAGCCTTTCACATAAAACATTCAGCTCAGTGAAGGTTGTGGGTGCTGTAAACTTTAGTAATGTGAAAATATTGAAGTTTATTAACACGTATTTTCCCAATAGAAATACATCCCTTCAGTTTCTCAATAAAAGTTTTTTTTTCCTGTTAAGCGTACCCACTCTCTTTTTGTCTCTTTAATTCAGTTTTTAGCTTTAAGCTAAGCTTTATTGCTACTTTAGCTTTTTAGCTTATCTTTATCCTGCTTTCAGCTGCTTTCAGCAAGTGAAAATAGAGTATAGCCTATTTCTATGTTTAAGTTTTTGCATCCTTTTGTTACTTTTAGCTTCTTTAAATCCATTAACTACCAGTAGGCTTTTGCATTTTTAAGCTTTCAGCTACCTCTTGCTTCTTTACTACTTTTAGCTTGCATGTTATTAACTTTTAGCTGAATTTTCATTGCTTTTAGCTAGTTTTGCTCTATTTAGTTTTTAGCAAGCTGTTAGGTTTTAGCTATCCAGTTACACATTTTTACTTTCTAGCTTGCCTCTTGTATTTTCAGCTTTTAGCTACCCCTTTGCTACTTTAGCCAATGTTTCATTTGTAACTTTTAGATAACCTTGTATTGCTTTTAGCTAGAGCTTTGCTATTTTAACTTTTGGCTGCCCTTTTACTACTTTAGCCAGGTTATGTCTAACTTGTAAATAACCTTTTGCTGCCTTTAGCTAGTCACTGTATTTTTAACTTTTAGCTCGCTTTATGATACTTTCCATTTTAAGCTATAGTTTCACAACTTTAGTTAGTGCTTGCTACGTGTAGCTTTTAAATAGTTTTCCTACTTTTGGCTTTAACTTAATTATTTTAATTTTCATCAAATATTTTGCTTCTTTTAGTTTTTAATCACCATTTTGCAACTTTTACGTTTTGCTAACAGTGCCTCTCTCAGCTAGCAGTTTAATATTTTGAATTTTTAGGTAACCTTTTTCTGCTTTCAACTCAACATGAGCTATTTTTGGCTTTATGGTAACCATTACTGTTAGCTTAAGCTTTAGTTAAGCAACTTTTAGCTTTTTGCTTGTGTTTTGCTACTTTTTTTCAGATATTGTTTACTGTGACTTTCAGCTTTTAGCTTTCAGCTAGTGTTTTGCCTTAGTCTCGCTTGCTTTAGCCTCTGTCCTACTTACTTCAGAAATTTCTATTCTGTTTTAATGTTTCAATTTCAGCTTCTTCAGCAAATTTCATTCAGCTCAGTGTTCACAGCGTTTTCACAGAAAGTGTGATTTCTTAATAAATTCTGTAAATATTGTTTACTGATTTGTTTAACTTTGACCAACACGAGAGTGACGCAGCTCACATTTAGTCCCACAACACAACACAAACTTCAGGTCTGGCTTTTTGAACATCGTGTGTGTTTGAGCCTCAGACTGCAGCTCTGCTCGTTTCTGTGTTTTCAGTGTGCAGACGTGACCTGAACGTTCGGCCTCAGCTAAAAAAAATGAGGGGTTCCCCTTTTTCCAACTGTGACTGAAACACTGAGGCAGCGCCACCCTTGACTTTGTGAAACACATTTTCTGAAATATTTAATCTTGGAAACAAAAGGACCAAAACGAATGAAGAGCAAGTTCTTGATTAAAAAGAGTGACTGCACCGTCATGAAATACACCAAACAGGAAATGCTCCCCAAAGATTTAAATATTGGTGGAATGTAACATAATGGCACTCATTGTGAAAATAACAGAATGAGACATGAACATACAGTGAGTGATTTATTTGTGACATACAGAAAGTTTTTTCAGTTGCAAAACCTCTAAATGTAAAATTGGTTAAAGCTTAGATGTTTTGAAAAGGGCTTCTGTGGAAAAGCTGTGAACAATTTATATCTTACCTGCTCCAGATAGTTTGAGCAACTTAAGTTTGAATAAATAGAATTCAATTCTGACCAGACTAAAGTATGTTACAGTTTATTTTGTATCATGTAGCAGAAATATTATGATAATCCTGCTGGAAGTGCTAAAGCTAGCTACTGCTGCTCTCATTTGTGTAGATGACCAGAGAACTCTGCACATAACATGATGGAAAACTGACAACAGTGTGAACTTTGATCTAATAACATTCGCATGAACCATCACGAAACACTAAAGATGAGTAAATATGTTCAAAGTGCTATCTAGAACAGGTAAGATATTGATGTTTCACAACCCTGCCACAAAACTTCATTTTAAAAATACCAGTATTTACATATTAGTTTATGACAGTGCTGCTTTCCATAAACAACCACATCACCACAGAGCAGAATGTGACTTCTGCTCTGTCACCGAGTGTTTACTACTTCCTCCTCCTCCTCCCCGTCACTATGTAGTATAGTACTACATGCTCTAGTTGACAGCTCATGCCGAGCCAGCACATTCCACGTTATTACTACTTCAGATGCTTGTGGCCCAGAAGCACTCAGATTGGCTGAGGCTCCTGCGACACTGAAGTTACCTCAGACCAATGAGAAGAGCTGGAGCCGTGCAGGCGGACTCCCTCTGCTGGGAGATTTATTGAAACGAACACGATTACAAATGACCAAAATAAGAAGGCTACATCTTAAAGACTGTCTCATAATTAAAATAGACATTCAAAAGGACCAAGAGAATGAAAGTGCTCTGGTACATGAACAAATGTCTGTGGTTTCTTCTCAGCTCTGCACAGTTGGAGAGCATCCAAAGGCCTGGAATGAGATTGTGCTATCAGAGGCTGGAGCATCCTCGTTTAAAAATACCAATGCAAGTCCAGTTCTTTGTGTAGTTCCATGTGCATTTACATACATCGTATGTGGCGTAAAGGTAAATTGACTATTTACAGGCTACTCAAAGCACTTTATAATCTATGCTCTCATTTACCTTCCAACACACGTCCATACAGAACTCTACTACATCTCTACAAAGATAATGTGAATAAATCATTTCATAAAGTCTAATACCGGTAAGTGCCTTCTGCACACATCAGAGGCAATGAAAGGTTCAGTGTCTTTTCCAGGGGCACTGCAACATGCGACTGTATACTGGTGGAATCGAACCTTCGACTTTCTCATTAAAGGATGACTGCTCTAACCACTGATCCAAAGCGCCTCTTCTGTAGATGTTGCCATTGGTGTCTGTGCATTTAGACTTGACTCAGACGGGAAGAATTTAGTGAGGAGGTCTCATTTGACGACTCAAGTCTCTTTCATAAGAACAGTCTCAGAAATGGCCACACAGACTGATCGGTCTTTGTGCTCCCTCTGGCTGTTCATAAATCAAAACTGAGGCAGCCATGTCGCATAGAGACGTGAGTTTTCAGGAATGAAGTGGGCATTGTGGAACCAAAAGAGGTGCAGAGCTGAACTCAGCCGGGTCGATGCGGAGCACAATGCATTACGTATGTAACGTTGAAAAACAGATCATTTTATGCCTAAAACTTTAGCAAAAACTGTTGTCGTCAACCTTATTTGTCTGTTAGCAAAACATCGAGTAACCTTTGAAGTCAACCCACAGCTATTAGACTTTGGCAAACACGAAAACCGCTTTAACTCTGCTTATTTTACAGCTATGAATCTAAAATCTGTTGCGGTAGAAGCTGAGAGTCATTCACAACACGTTCAATCCACGTTTCTTTTATGGAAACAGTCTGCGACATGTGCAAAGTCCGAACCTGGTCAGTCAAAATGTGAAAATAAATAAATAAATGCAGCCGAAGTCCACTGAAGACGACAAAGCAGCGTCCAGAAAAACAGAGAAATTTCTCATTAGAGCCGACCAGAACAGAAATTGGACTGAAACCAGATTTCAGAAGACGTCTATCTGCTGCGAGGACGGTATGTACCATATTTTCTGGCGTATAAGTCGCTCCGGAGCATAAGTCACATCAGTCATAAAAAGCATCATGAAGAGGAAGAAAAATATATTAGTGGCTTCGGTTTAGAAGTCACATTTATTATGTGTCACCGCTGACCCTTTGCATTTATTGTGTATTTAATGGTCAAAACCGCTTCGTTTCTTCTGGGCAGTGCAGCGCCATCCATCTATCCATCCATCGTGGCCGGAGCCGCTAGCTCTCCGGCGTTCCTCCGCCTGCACCAGCTGAATGAAGCACGCACGGGAGGACTCACCATTGCAGTTCTTCGAAATTTAAAGCGCCCGTCAAAAATTGCGTTATGGATATGGAAAAAAAATAACGTATATAAGTCACTTCGGCGTATAAGTCGCAGGACTGACAAATGAAAAAAACTGACTTATACAGTGGAAAATACGGTAAATATGTGCAAGTCAGACCTTCTGTGTTGCCTTCTCAAAGGTTCACACAGTCTGTGTAGATTTGTGTAAGAGAAATCAGCGAAAAGGAAACAACTCTTTAAATAATTCTGATACTTATGTGAACATGAGCTGAAGCTGTGTATGAGTGCATTTCCTCTGGTTTTCTTCACATCACAGTACCAAAGATGAACAATGAAAACGCTCTTACAACCAACAAAAAGGTCAAAAGCCGTCACCTGAAGGACTATTTGACGTTTGCTTAGCGTAGATCTTAGATCCTTTAATACCGTTTCCTTTTACACTTTATACTTCTGTTTTTGTTGGGAGTAACTGGGACTCGTGCACATGATCTCTTTCCACCTCATGTGTTTAAATGACAATAAACCCACTTGAACTATTTGAGTTTTCTGCGAGCTGGGCCTCTAAAAACAAGAAGAAGACCAGAATCTCTTCTCCTGCGTGACTCTCTGCAGAGAAAGCTGAGCTCTGCAGCACGTCTCTTGTAAAATAACCAAAGGCTTAAGTGAAGCCGGTTGAATTTTAATGGAGTTCTGCAGGGTATTCCATCGCCTCTAGTCCCAAGACTCAAAGATCAGAGAGAATACTCGAGTGCCGTGTCCCTTTGCCTCTCACGCTCCCTCTTCTTCCCACTTCCAATCATTTCTTTCTGCTCGGGTTTTTGTCTCTCTCCTAATCCAAGCGTCTCACGCTTTCTGTTGGTTTTCCCTCTCCCCTCTGTCTACTCGGTGAAACTTGTGTCGGAGCCACTCGAGGCGTGATGACTGCTGAGCCTCTTCTCGGTTCTCTGGCATGAACTCATGACTCTCAGCACAAAGGCCCGCATGAAGGGCAAACAAAATCGTACGAAAATGGAACAGTTTCTTCTTTGGAAATAGCTTTTGTGTTTTGTTGTGTATGTTGAAGTAGGAAAAGTTTTTTGATTGATAATTTGTTTAAACTTTGAAGAACCTCACGTCTTCCTGCTGGAGCTTTAGCACCAAATACGCCCGCGGCTAATCTCCAACACAAAAAAGGTTTTCCATTTGTGCATGTTCCATAAATTATAATACTCTTATTCACTTTTAACTGAACAATAATCCAAGCGGGATTTCTGCTTGAATAAACATGAAATGCTTAATTGACGTGGCCTAAACTAAGCGATTTAACATAAATTTTAATATGTTAAAGGTTAGAAGTGTTTTTCAAAGTGGGGGCCGCAGCCCCCAGGGGGCGCTAGGGGGCCTCAGAAAGTTGGAGAGAACATAAAAACAACAAAAAAGGCAAAAATAAAAATAGTAATTAATAATAATAATTGCATTAGTACAATCTGTATCTGTCATTTCCAGATCAACACGCTTAAGAGAGAGGTTAATTTTTTTGTTTTGTTCTTCAGGTTAACAGTTTAATACAGTGTTTAAAACACGTTAACATTTTTATGCTCAGCAGCTGTAATAATTAACTGTATATATTGAATAATAGTTAAAACATTCTCCAAGTTGATTTTTTTTTTTTTTTTACATAATTTGTAATATTGTGTGTGGGTTTGCGAGGGGGGCCTCAATCAGAAGCTGCTGTTTGCGAGGCCATGGCATGGGAAAGTTTGGGAACCCCTGGGTTAGAAGACTGGAATTGTTTTATAGTTTTAGATGTCCACTTTTGTTTTGGAAATAAACTTGTTTTTTTTTTTTTGCCAACGCGTTTTTTTTTTGCCAACGCATTCAAAAAGCTACATTAACAATTCAAACCTTTTTTTTTTAGACTGTTTAAAAAGATTTAACGGTCCCATCAGTGCAGAGAAATTATTGAACAGATAACATTAACAAGTCATAACTTTGGTCACTAATAAAATGTGAGCAAAGGTCAAAGACTTATTGAAGCAGAAATTATACATTTTACCGTTTTGGTTTGGTTTCTTTTCAAAGTCAATTCTGTCTAATTAAAATAAATAAATAAGAACTCCGTTGAAAGATCAAAAATATAACAAATTTACATAATTAAATATTTTCACTGCACCATAATACTGTCATTTAATAGATTAAATCATTCTCTTTATCCAAATATGTCCATATATGTTACAATAAATTAATTATTCTGAAGGATTTTTAGATCAAATGCGCAGGAGATAATTGAAAAAAAAAAGTACATGTGAATAAAGTCTGAAAATGACTAAGAAAGTGTAATTTTGTCAGTTTTTTGAAAAGTTGTAAATGCCTTCGGTGCAGAGCTGTGTCGTTTTGTTTTAGATGTGAAAACATGAAATGTATCAACTGACAATAAATATATTCAAACGTTTTCTGGGTTTCATGTTCTGATCTGCACTGCCCCCATCTGGTGAAAATACACATCTGCTAAATCACAAGAAAAAAAGACTGAAAAACAGTTGCTTCACTTGAGAAGCAGTTCTCTTTTTGAACTTCACAGATTACTGTATATAAAGTCTAGGAGGGTTTAAATTATAACAGATTTAATAGAAGAATCATACACTGTGCAGAAAATATATATTTTTACATTTGAGATGAACAATGTTGCCTAGAGTCACAAAAATGACAAACTATAGAGAATTGACAAATTTTGCATATTTTAATGTAATAAGTCTCGTTTCATATCATAAACAACTTCTGTAATGATCCACAATCAAACAGAATTATTAATGTTCTCTTTAACGTGTTAAAAAGTAAAAGCATTTAAACATTTACTGAACCCAGATATCATAAGTGAAAACAGCCAATGCTCAGTTTTAAACAAGCTGCTGTAATATCAAAACTCTGCAATAAAAAAAACAACAAAAAAACACACATTTTAAAGGTTGTCCAAACAGCTTATTTGTCGTAGTGTTAAAAACCCAGTCAACAGGAAGTGACGTGTGAAACTTCACATGCAGGTAATTTGTACAATATTCACCTCTTCAGAGTTTTTTATTTTATTTTTTATTATTATTACTTTAGCGACAGATGCAAAGAAAAGGGAGCTCTTTCACCCAGCAGGGGTGCAGTTTGAGTCCTGCAGGAAACAACTCTATCTTTTTCTCATTTGATCAAAGTCTCACTGAACGGAGCAAACTTTCCTTTATGCTGCTTTTGGTTTCACAAACATTAAAAGGCATTTACTTTTCTTGTAAAGCTGAGATCCCTAGTTTGACCAGGATTACTTACATTAATGTAGAGCTCCTGCTAAAATAATTTTAAAAAGATCCTTTCCTACAACTACAATAGAAATAAAAACAATAATTTAAAAAAAGCAATATTGTTGACGTCATTGAACATACTATAAACATATCTAAACAGGTCATTACAAAAGAGCAAGTTTCACTGTTTTGTGGTCAGAATACTGACAAATCTTGGGAGGACTGCAAACAGAAAAGAAAAAACTCAAATAAGCACACACTGATCCTTTTAGGTGTATTAAAGCCAGTAAATATTTTTTAAGCTCTATGAAAGCCTGTCATAGAAGAATTAATCAAAACTGAACCCAGTCATGTATGAAGTGATGACGTCATGTTCAGGGCCATCACATGACAACAAGTGCACCACATACAGCACATTATACAGCAGCTGTGCATATATGCATCAAGCTTTGTTCAGTTCTCTCAAATTAGATGTGGCCTGGAAGAGCAAGGACCTTGAATGACCTTTGGCCTTGATTTGTGACCTTGACGCGGCAGTGATTAAAAAAAAAGGCTAGTGACGGGTCATGTGTGCATTAAGTTTAATTAAATTATCTTGAGCAGATCAGAAGTTATGGCCCATACAAGAGAAAGTTTATGCACAAATGTAGACAGAGACAACATAATACAGTATACTGCTCTTTCAATGAGCATAATATAATAATAATAATAATAATAATAATAATAATAATAATAATAGTAATAATGAAATAATAAACAATAAATAATAATTATATAATACATCAATAAATATTAATTAATAAATAATAGTAATTAATAAATAATAGTAAATATATAATAATAAATACATAGTGAATAAGTAATAATAATAATTACAAATAATAATAAATATAAATAAATCAATATGTAAATAAATAGCCATAAACAAATAAACAAGTATAATAATAATAATAATAATAATAATAATAATAAAGAAATAACAATAATACATCAATAAATAATAGTAATTAATAATTAATAATACATAATGGATAAATAATAAATAAATAAAAATACATAAATCAATAAATACATAAATATAATAGTAATAATAATAATAATAATAATAATAGCTGTTAAAAAGGGAAATCACTGCCACTCATTGCAGCAACAGTGAAAGCACCCAAGTGTTCTCTGAGGAGGCAGCTCAGCTCCCCCTCAGAGACTGATGGAGGCTGTTAGAGTCGCACAGCGAAGCGCCTCGTGTGGACGCAGCGGACCAACCTCAACATGAAGAGCCACTAAACACACTTGCAAGAGGGTGAAAATAAAATAATAAAGTGAGGATATTGCTGTTTTGCTGGTACTTTTGTTCGTAGTCGTTTTAACAAATTGTTTGACGATTTGAAAAGGGCCATTACGTAAAATGTGTAGAAATGGTGAAACTTGTCCTTTAACATTCAGTCCAACTTGTAACGAGCGCAGCTGGGAGGCAGTGCGCCACTCTTCAGTGCAAATCTGATTTGAAATAAATAAGACGTGGACCTGTTGGACGTGGACATGACGAGAGCCTATCTGCCCCCTCTGCGCTGCACAACCATGGTCCCTGCCATGACGTCGTACACCGTCCTGTTGTGCTGAAAGAGGAGGAGCGTGATGAAGATCGGGAAGAGGAAGGCAATGGAGAAGTTCTTGTTCAGAGCCCGCACTGCAGAGCTGCGAAAATGAAGAAACACAAGATGGCTTTAGAGCTGCACGTTCACAAACGGAACCGCCGTCACGTCAAATGATGTGCCGTCTACTAGCGAGAACATCTGACTTCTTAGCGGTCAGGGAACGGCTCAGCAATATTACTCACGCTGAGAGAGAAACATTAGATGCAGGGACCACGAGAGCCCGGTTGGGTCGCACCAGCGTAGACGTATCGCACGTCACCACTCTGAGACCGAGCAGGAACTTTCCTGGAGTCGCTCCACCAGCGCCCCAAATGCAGATCGTCTGATTGGACGAGAACATCAACAAACATCTATTATTAGCGACACCAGATTGTTACTCAAACAGTCACATGAGCCAGAACTCCATTAGCAAGTTGACAAAAACAAGCCAAACGTGGCAGATGGCGTTTGGTTGAGCTGAGGTGCCCGAACATCCCAGAGCTCGGTCCCACGTGGGGAAACAACGCCGCTGACACAGACGTCCGTTAAGAGGCACGATGCATGATTTCATCTCAGGCAACTCCGAACGCAACGTTGCATCACCGTCCTCCGTGGGACACGATGACGTGTCGTAAAGAAGCGCTCGGTGAGGCAGCTTCTCCAGAACACAACGGGAACGTTTCACATTTTAAACTACACTTTTATCACTTCCACCTCGCAGAACTGAGAGGAGCAGCACTTCTGGTTTTTAAAGCAGTCACTTCCCACGCTCGCTTGTTTAGAGTGTAAAGCTGGTTAACTGGGTCCTCCACTGTCATTGTTCTTCCTTTTCCATAGACCACATGTTGAAGAGCCGAAGCAGTTTTACTGTTTTAATATAAACTGTTTTTACTGTGGTATCACCTTGCTGAAGTAAGAACGACCATCCCTTACAAAAAGACGGCGACATGCTGCAAGTTGCACTAAAATCTGTAAAAGTTCATCCTTTTCACAAATAACTTTTAAAAACAAAGTTAGGAAATAAATACACAAATTCAATTTTTTTTTGTGTTTCACATCTAAATGTCCAATGATGTGTGCAGCTTGGCTCCCTTGCTCAGTAAATCCTAAAAGTTTACACCAAAGATTTTAGATTCAACTTCATACATGTACAAGTACAAAGCAACAAAATGCAGTTTGACATCTAACCAGTAGTGCATTGAACAGTAAGTGCAGAATATATATTACTGTATTACTTACTATACAGTAGTCCCTCCCTACTGTGCGGTTCTACTTTTGTGGACTTGCTCTTTTGCTGTTTTTCAAAGTAAGATTGAGTATGAGAAAAATAAATTTACACGACACACTGTAAGCTTTAATATTGCTCACGTGACTGGGACAGTACTGGAAGTAAAAAGTTAATGAAAAATAAAATACTTCGGACAGGCGTCAACATTTTGAAGTTTTCTCTCAATAAGCCTACACTGTATCCCCACTCATAAGAACTACATTTCCCAGAAGCCCCGTTGCCTTCTGCTGAAATACTAGAGGGAAACTTTTGATCTGATCGGAAAAAGTTTGTTCCTTATTCACACAGTGACTTCTGTGCCCAGCGGATGCAGAGAGCCACACAGAACCCACCGGGAACTGGACCAGAACCAGAGCAGAACTAGACCTCCAGACTCATCTGAGAGCTGCTTGGCAGCTCACGAGGACTTCCGAGCAGTGGAGGTGCCGCGGTATGGAACCCACTGGGACTTTTATTCATCCAGATTTGGACTCAGTCTGGTCCCATGCTGGCCAGCCACAAGTCCGGCTCCCTACAAAATATGTTTCGGTGCTCAAGTACTGCACAGAACCAGACCAGACCAGAACCGAACCTCCTAACCCATCGGCGAATCAGAGAGCTGCTAGCCAATCCACGAGGACCTCAAAGCGGGATGTGCGCCACTGTAAGGTCCGGTGCTCCCTCTGGAGCCTAACGCCACTATGCTGAACCAGAGAGCAGACCAGAACCGGCAGGGTAGATCTGCCAAAACAGAACCAATTCAGAATGGAACCGGGCCGCTGCTGTTCTGCAGAGCTGGTGAATAAAGTTTAGTAGCTTCATAAACAGTACCGTATTTGCCGGTGTATAGGTCGCACCTTTTTGCCTAATTTTCATGCCCTGCGACTTATAGAGAGGTGCGAGC
>JARVGV010000630.1:17125425-17139500 GCA_031762435.1 Hypsolebias longignatus | reverse complement strand
TAGTAACAGAATGAAATGAATAATTTTCTAATTTTTCTAACTAATACAATAAACTACACATAGAATATGATACAGTATACATTATGCTACTTCATATAAACTGAGGGCCTCTGTAAAATCTACTGAGATGCAGTTAAACATTCCCCGAAAAAATTGTGTTTTTCTCGCCCAGTCGCTGCGAAGTCCCACCTCTCATCTCATCCTACAGAATCACTACGGAAGAGGATTATTAGGGCCACAGTGTAATTTTTTTCTTAATTCTGAGTAAAAAGTCTGCATTCTCAGATTAATCTCAGAATTTAGACTTTAATCTTGTAAATAATGTGGTTGTTTTTTCCCCTAATGAGCATGAATGGTCATGTACGGTAGTTTCCATGCCAGGTCATTGTGATTGTTGTATTTCAACGACACACATGTGCACACAGATAACATCAGTCCCAAGCATGAAAACAGTTACATCCAAAATGGTGAATACACATGCGGCCATTTGGACCAAGGATGAGGTTGGCTTGCTCCTATACTTTGAAAAGGGTGATCAGCACAAACAGCACTCTGCTCACTGCCATTGTCACTCTTGTTCCTCTTCTTGCACAAGCACAGAAACAGCGCAATTTCACACTGAGGTAGAGTTGTGTTTGGCTCTAAAAATTCTGGCTCATTCCGGCCAGAGCCTGTTTTTTTTTTTTTCCGAACCTAGGCCTGATCATTTAACTGCAATTACAGGCCCGAACCCCCCAAGAAACCCTGTCTTTTTTTGAAATGTTATTATTTATTAAGCTTTTCGTAAGCAAATCAGTTTGACATATTTTAAAAACATATTTCAAAGAAAGGAAAATGTAAGATTTCTTGTTTCACCAAATGGATATTAACGAACAAAACAAATAGCCAAAAAAAAAAAAAATCATCTCTAAAGATAGGCTATTATACAGATGAGCAAAAACATTTTTGAACAAAATCATTTGGAAAAATATAGAACGAGGCTATTTTAATTAAACGCGCTGCTTGCTTCGGCTTTTGTAAATGCTGCCACTTCCTTCACCACAAATGACAGCAGGGTGCGGAGACACTGGCCGGTGATCAGCTGATCCATCTGAGCTGGACTTTTTTAAAAATTTACCTCTTTCAAGCAGCCAGTCGGACCTGCCTCCTCCTCTACAAGTAGATTAACAGTTTTATATTGTGCATTCTTATTTAGTTTAATTTTTGCTGTATGATTCGTAAAACCACACCACAGCCCGAGACCTGTATTCAAAAAGCTTTGGTCTTATAGAAAACGGCTGCTGTTTTCGTGTAGAGCAGCTGAAACGCAGCAGAAACATTACGGTTTCACTGACAAACGGTGTCATGTAAACAGGGCCCAATGCAGCAGCTGTTCATGCACTGGTCGTCCATGAGGAGTCAGAGGTCATATAGCTAAAGGCCGTTCATTATATCATGGATGCTGAGCCTCGTTAAAGCACTTGAACATGAAAGGTGTTTGTGTTTAAGCTGAGAACAGGCGAAGGACAAGCAGAGGAAGGGTGTCGACACTACAGCTCAAGTGGAGCTTCCCAGATGTTGTGATTAGGATGTGAGTTTGTTCCTCTGAAGTTTCATGACACAGAGCAAGCCCCGCATTGAGCAGGTGTAGTCCTCTATTGGCTGTGAGAACACACGCAGGTAAAGTTCTCCAAACAGGGATTTTCTCTGACACGTTTTGCGTCAGGGGCCAAAATTATCCCTCGTAAACCCTTTTAAGGTCAAAACGGACCGCCTGCTCATTGTGGCCATTTTGTACTTGGAAATGTGAATGACTTGATCTTTTAATTTAAAAAATTGAAGGTGATGTGTTGATGTATGCTTCGTTTTTATCAGTTTGATATTTGATTCACGCTACTCAGTTTTGGACTTTGTGAGTTACTGTACATCTTTTCAAAAACGCAATAAAATATAAAAGGCAAAGCCCAGCTTTATTTTGTGTATTTCTCTACATTAAATGTTCTAGATGAAGCTAAATTCTAAAACTAAACTAAACTAAACTAAATTCTCACCTATAGTTTTTCCCTTTCTGCAATTTTCCCAATTGCCTCTTGGAAAATTGGTACTTTTTAATTTATGAGCAGCAGAAAGAATTCTGAAAATCCTGTTCATTATAGATTGTTCAAAAGTCTCAACTTCAATTTGATGCTATTTAGTCTCCACTATCTCAAAGCATTCAAGCATCTTGTCTGAGATGTAGAGACTGGCCTCCATTCTCTGCAGTTATCCAAACAAAGTGATGCAGACGCCTTGTTGACTTTTGAGCAGGGCACCTGTAAGTCGATCCACAGATGTGCTTTCATACAAAATCTGCAGCCCTAAACTGAGTTCGATCTCAAACTGATTTGTTTTACATGAAAAAACAATTTTCCTGGCAATAAAAACTTTGATTTTACCTAAACTGATACAATAGTATGTGCATGAAGCAATTTTCTGATCAGTTTTTTTTAAAGCTAGTTTTAAACCAAAGTTTGAATCAAACTTTGGTAGAGCTGGAACACATTTGGGAAACAAAAACAAAGAGTTATTTTGGTCCATCAATTCAGCTAATGACAAATTTAAAGATTCCTTGTACTTTGTAAATGAGGGACAATGCTATTTAAAATCCATGATGGCTTGACCTTTGTTACTGTGATGTTCTTGGCCTTATTCCCAAAACAGTTCACGTCCCTGACTGCATGTTTCATTGTCCGGGTTGAACAGAACAAGAGCGTTGGCTCACAGTTCCACCAGGTTCAGCTGTTTTGGTCATTGTGCTCAATCAGTACCAGAAACTCTCCTTCCGACATGGGAAAAGTGATTGCTGGCTCGAGAAGCCAAAAACGGTTGCGGCCGTTTTACGCTTTGGCCAATTTGATGCTTTCCAAAAAAAGGAACATTTTTCCTTCTGACCTTTAACCCTTAAGATTATGGACAGAACATTTAAATGTTTTGAGCTTTTTAAAGCTGGAGACAGTTTTCACACATGAAAAATCTCAGCTTATTAGTCCTTTTGTGCAACATTTCAAGAATTAACTCAAAACTTCAGCTCGTCTGCATGCATCTTTTAATTCACAACATTTCAAGCAGATCTGCAGAAGACAAGAGGTACAAAAATCTGACGTTGGCAAACAGAGGTTAAAGAGTACAGAGTGGAACAAGCCGCTCCTTCACTTTGGGTTTACGCTCATTGAACTGAGCCCGTCATCCAGCAGCGCTTCAGTAATGAAGGGTCACTCTTCCTTCACGTACATCCTCACTGCAACCACATCTCCCATAATGCATCTCTGTGGGGGAACAAGAACCAGCTGAGTTGGACAGAAGTGTTGCATTTTGTGGTTTCAGGTTTGCAAGTTTCAAGTGAAGTCATGGAAATTTAAGAAACTCCAATTTGAAGACCTCTGATCAAAGTTAAATCTTACCGCTATCAATTTGCCGTCAGATATGTCCCTCTCGATACACGTTTCTTTGCCATCCCAGCTCTGTTTCTGCACCAGCTTGCCATTTTCCAGTGTCACCACACTCTGCAGGACAGAAAAAAAAATAATCAAGGACAAGGTGTTTACTCCTGCACCAAGTGTCAGATCATAATTCACATTTGTCTTGTGCTCAAACCAACCCTGGTCTTCCTGTCATCTGCAGTGGTCTCATCAAAAGGCTCGTTTAGCTTGAACTTGACCTCGGTGGTCTTGAAGGTGCTCTGAGACTTCATGCAAATGGTTCCCTGGTCGTCCAGGCTCAGGACGAAGTTGGGCTTGGTTCGGTTCCCCACCTGGCGGGTCGCAAATCCCACACCTGCAGCGCGGAAAGGAAGAAAACACCAATTATGTATTGTTTTTATTTCAATCCACCCCTCAACACAAGCTAGTTTTAATGCTAAATAAGCAAACACGAGTGTTTTTAAAAAGCCATTTTCTTAATGTAGCCATGAACAAAACTTAAAAACTGTTGAAAACTGCTTAATTTGTAAGCATTAACATTTTCATTAAAACCTTACCAAGAGCTTTCATGTACTCGTCAAAGTTCTCGCTAGAAATCATCTTCCATGTTCCAACAAACTTCTCAACCATCTTGAAGGTCTTGTTTCGACGATATCCACCAGAACAAACCGCCGACAGCCTCTGAGCCTGAACTAACGTCGCCGCCGGACCCGCTGCTTTTAAAGGGCCAGCGCTGTTTTGGGAGACGCGGTAGGAACCAATCACAGCTTGCTACGTCACGCAACCGTCGTTTAGATCCCGCCTCCTAAGGATGCTCGAATTTTGTATTGTAAAACTAGCATCAATAGCAAAATGGCATCTGTTGAGTTGTTTGAAAGTCAACTGATGTGAAAAGTAGTAATTTTAGCTTTTTATGAGCAAAGTACTTTAAAGTGGGACCGACAGACAAAAATACTGTATAGACTTAATTATAAAACTTTAAGTGGACAATCTCAATGTGTAAGGTTAATACAGTATCTGTAAAAAAAAAAAAAAAAACTGGGTCAAAATAAATTTGAATCAATATGGCAGTCGACAAAGAAAACTAGGCATTGGCTTGGATTTTGTTAGACATCTAATAATTAACAGAAGACAAGTGAAAAGCAATTAAACTAATAACTAGTGAGGGAAGAGCACCAGACTGAAATTCTGGGTTTTCTGTTGTGATGTGGTTGACGCTGAATTCGAAACAGAAGAGAATTCAGACAACTTTGTGATGATATTGGTAGAGTTTGGGCTGGACGGTTGGCATAAGCTGGAACGTGGGTACAAAGTGAGGAGGATAAATTGTGTTATAGAAGATTGGACTCAGGTGAAGAGAGGAAGAGGAAGTGGCATATGAAGGAAGGTGGGACGGTCAAGGAAGAAAATGAGAATTGGAGGAAAATAGTAAAATGCTGTGTTTTGATCATTGTATGTTCCCATACAATGATGAAATTAGTTCTTTGCATTTGACCCGAGTGGTGGGTGAGTATGTGGGTGCCTGGGGAGCAATTGGGTTTCTTGCTCATGGACAACATGAAGTTGGGGTGGCTGGGGATCGAGCCTGGGGCTTTTGGAACCCAGGTCGGCTGCCCTGGCTCTATACCCCATCTCAGCCCCTCAATGTTTGTTATATCCCCCAATTATCCAATAATTTGGATGAAGAAAGAATAATTTGGAAAGTAGTGAGGAAAGAATTTAAAGTAACTATCTGATTTAACAGTGATACATAAGATAAAAAAAGAAAATAGAAGAAATGGTGAATGTGTTGAGGGATGGAAACTTAATAATAATATTTAAAACTGAAGAACAAAAAGTTAAAGCATTACATATTAAAAGTGTTTGTAAAAAGGTGGTGATACAGAAAATATTCCTCCTCCATTCAGGGGCTACAAATGTCAGAGATATGGACGCATGGCGGCGGTGTAATGTGGAGAGGAACATAGAATGGATGAAGGTAGAGAAGACACACAAGAAAAGTGCTGTAACTATGGAGGTCAACACAGTTAAGTCTGGGAAACGTGAGATGAAAAATCCAACAAATCAAAATCGCTACAAATATAAGCCACGTTGAAGCAGTTGGGAATGTTCAAGGACAAAAGAAAAGAGAAGCAGGCCAGACAGAGTCGAGTCTCACAACAAACCAAACTGCAGGCAGAGGAAAACATCACATTGTGTGTAGAAAACCTCATTTCAGATATGTCATCAACAGTACAGAGCAGGCTAAACACAGAACAGATAATATTAAAAATAATAAGGTGTGAAGACAAGAGGTGTCATGAGACAACAAAGGACTGGAAATAGATGGGAGACCAAGAGTGTTGCGTGATAAACACACTTAATAATACAACAGAATGCCAGAAGGTTTATTGTGACTAAACATGGTTAAAATCATGATAGGATAAGAAGAGATAAGCAAGAGGGACATGGAGGAGGTGGTGGAATATTTATAAAACAAGGAATGTGATCTCAAATATTAGCAAAATGAATGTTTAGAATAAATAGTGGTTAAAATGTGGAATAAAGTATAAGATATCAAAGTTCATGCTTAATAATCCAGGTAAAAAAATCCAACAGATGGTTTATTTTACTGTTGAGATATTTCATCCAAAGGACTTCATCAGCCCGAAGAGCCACAACAAACAGTCCCACAAGCAGCACTCACAGTGGACCAACAGTTTGCTGGTGCTAAGATGGTTTCTGGGGCACGCCCTCTCCCCCGTCGACTCCTCTGAAGCAGCCATAGCCAAAGTGGTTCAAAACATCAAAGTTCATGCGCAATAATCCATGTAAGAAAAAAACAGGCGAAGCAAAGCGAACATGAAGCTCTTGAAAAAGTGACATTAGGGAGTGCAAAAATAAAGTTTTTGTCTGTCAACAAAATATATCACAAACCACTGGATTGATATGGACGACAATCACAGAAAGTAGTCAGTGGATGCACATCATTGGGGTCGACCCAGTTCAAGATGGCTGCCACAGCTAAGCAACCTAATCAACACAAAATAAATAAATAAAAATGCCAGTTTCACAGCTACCGAGCAAAAATTGGGTGTGGTAGTAGCGTGAGTCATTGCAAACCTAGACTCTGAGAGCAAACTGCTTGAGAGCTGTTTAAAACTCTGCCTATATATAAATTGGACTCAAATCTGCCTGTTAGCAAAATATCCCATGAACCAGTGGATGGATTTTAATGAACATCTCAGAAAGTATATGCTGATTAACTCTTGAAGTCAACTCAACTAATATCTCACTGCTGTTTGGTGTTAGCCAACTTAAAAATGGCCAGATTTACAGATATTAAGCTGAAGCCGTCGTAGCTGAGCGACATCTTCACCAAAATAGCTTTACTCAATCTTTTTAGATCATAAGAGGGTCTTAGTTTAACACTCTCTTTAAAGTGAAATGAAAATGTGTCATCACCGCGTTAAAAAACACTTTATTTTCTGTTTATAACAGTATTTTATAAGTGAAGCCTTGTTGAAGGAAGGCTCAAATAAACCCACTGGTTTGGGTGTAAAACGTGGAGATCAGGATCTATTAAGGATTTGAATGAAACAGATGGTAAAAAGCAGAAATGACGTAATTTATCTTCAACTGGGTAAAAGATTGTTTCCCCTTTTAGCAACGCTGCATCTAATCTGTGTCAAACGTTACAAGTTGCATAATGTTCTAATGGAAACGCCTTTTATTAAACCCAAAAATGACACATTATTCAAAGACACGCTCTAAGGTAAGTCACCAAAAGAAGCCGCAAGGACCACAATGTAAAATCAAGGATATTGTTTTATTTTTTACACATCAGACACAGATAAACAAGAATATATTCATACAGGGATAATCATTTAGCTGCTGCAACTTTCGTCTGCGTCTCCTTGTCTTTGCAGCGGGAGTCAAATGCATGCTTCATCTCCTTAAAGGTCAGATGAGCTCCTTTCATCAGCAGCCTCTCTCCATCAACTGCCATCACAAAAAAAAAAAAAATTTAAACAAATATTATGACTCAAACTGACACAGTGGAAGGAGAGTTAACTCTGAGTCACATGACGAGACACTGCTGACGTATGGCAAACATTTCTATTTTTTGTAAATGCTTGGCTCTCACCACAAGACTGATATCAGCTGGAAGATTAAAAAAAAAAAAAAATTGTCATCATCATAAAACTACTAAACACCCACTTTGTTCCTAGCACATGTGCAGCATTTGAAGCAAAATGGCCGGTGATTATTATTATGTTTGCTCATGTCTCATTATAACTACACTTTATGAGACTGTATTAGATTATGGGAGTTTCTTAGTCAAAGCCCAAACTTCAGGCAGAGGAACATTTAAACAAGTCATAATATAGAATTTATAAAGCCTTCAGTGTGCAACATTTTAAAAACCCGAGTAAAGTGTATCTTAAATTTTGTGCTGAGCAAAATGTTTGTTGCACGTTTCTCCTCCTGTCAGCATGAAGGTGTGTGAACAAAGAAATGATCCCTCAGACAACCTGTTGTAACCGATGAGTCAGTCCACAGCGGCTGCATCCAACCCTTTCAACCTTGTTGCCTCTAGAGATTTAAATTTAATTTTAAGTGACACACTAAAATCTGTTTTCATTATTTTAACTATTTTGAGTTTTCCCAGAGCAGAGAGAATCAGAACATTATCAAGTGAACAACGTTTTGTTCCACGATCGTATTTTACAGAGTCTTAAACTGAGATTGTGACAAATACATCACACCATCCTCACCGTAAGTTACATCGATGACAGGTTCAGACTTGTCGTGTTTCACTGCGCACGTCACCTCACAGTTCATGTTGGTAGATCGGACCTTTTTAGAGCTGATCAAGGCCAGAAACTCCCTGTGGGGCAAAACAAACCGCTGTGATTTATTCTAAGACAAAGCAGGGTACAATAAAAATGGAAATAAAGACAATAAATGAGCTCAACTTTAAGTTTTGTCACATCAGGTTTGAAACCACCATCCGTTTTCCAGGAAAAAGATAATTATTGAAGTTTTAATATATTAAATTTAATTTAGAACAGAATCTATCATTTATTTACTGCACCATCGATGGTGGACAGATCAACTTATCAGGCTGCCAAAGTAAATAATAAATTGTAAAAAAATAAAATAAAATCCTGGAACCAGGCAATATTTATCCTCTTAACTGTACTTATGATTTATTCCTATCCTTTTTATTTATTTATTTATAATTTCAGTGTGTGTAGAACATCTAGTTTACTGTTGATTTTAGTCTTAAAAAGCCTGACCAAGGCTTAGGTTTAAAAAGTAGCCTTAAGTTAGACAACCAAAGTAATTTGAGAGATTATATCATGTCAATAAAACTGCTAGAAATTAATTAAACATAATGTTTTTTAGCATGTCTTGAAAAACAAGCCAATTAAGATACAGGCACATTAAAAAAATAGAATAGTGTATATATTAAAGTTGATATATAATAATTACATTAATATTACCGTCCTAATTAAGTTAATAAGGAACACACTGTTCTGTATTTTTGTCATCTATCTGTTTATAAATGATAAATGAACCAATCACATCAGAAAAGTAACAAATAAATAAATAAAATCCCTGCTGGGAAGATACTGAACACAGAAATAAGTCTTATGAACTGATGTTAATGAGAGATTTGTGGTTTAAGTTGCTTTTTAGTCTATTAAATTGGACCCATTTGTATTTAAAGTGACAACATATTTCAAACACATACTAGAAAGGTTGTATTTAATGTGAAAATTCTGTGTGAAGGCTGAGTGCTGAATGACAGGAGAAATTATGTGCTCAATGGTAATGGCACTAACTGTAAACCACTGGCAAAATGTTAGATAAAACTGGTAAATGTTCAACTGTTATATTTTCCTTGATGACATATATCTATCAATAGAAACAACGAAATACTATGTAGACAAAAAAAAGTCCTCATCACTATCCAGTCCGATTATTTCCATTGTTATATTCACATAAACCTGAGCAGAAAAACAGGCTTTCATAAGGAGATCCACCAAAGTCAGAGGTTGTCCAGTGACGGCTGCCGGTTTTTGTCGCAAACAGCCGCTAAATCATCTCAAAACTCCCCACAAGGACACTCAAACACAGCGGTAACATTTAAAAAAACTCTTCTTACCGTGTGGACTGGACATTGGACTCAAAGGGACAAAACTGAACCAATATTTTCTTCACAGTCTTCAGCACAAACATAGGTTTGCGTGGATCCGCCATGTTGATTTGGAGCTGTGACCTCTGACCTCGGCGGGAAGTGACGCTTTAAGCACAAAGCCACAAGATGGCGCCAGAGGATGGCATTAGCTGGAAACTGCTGCAAGTACGAGTCTATTTAAATGACAGAGGAATGGTTCCCTGTACAGTACAGTATTTGTATTAAAGGGGATAATTCAAACCTTTTTTTATTTTTATTTATTTTGGGTGGGGAGGGGGGGGGGGGCTACCTAATTTTCTGAACACAACCTCAGTTTGTTTGACTTCAATACTAGCCAAAAGCTAATCAGAGCTAGGCCGTGCATAACGGAAACTGACAAGCACAATTTGTCTGTTAGCAAAATATCTCATGAACTACATTATTTTAGTCAAACTTTAATCTAAAACTGATTAACTTTTGGAGTCAATTTGATTCAAGAGGGCTGCTACAACTTAACAAAAGCAAATAAATGACCATCGCTCAGTCAGGTTTACAGATGTTGAGCAGAAATTTGGGGTGGAAGTAGCTGAAGGTCATCCTCAGCACCTACTATGAGCACCAGCAGATCTAGCGAGATCTTCATTTAAAACTTTGTTGAAAAAGTCAGTGAGCAATAAGCACTATTTGCTTGTTTCATTTGTGAATGTAGGTTTAAAAGAGTAATATAAGCTGTAAAAAAAAAAACACTGATATATATTATACAGTACTGTATTTTTTTAAATTATGTTTTGACCTTTGGCTTTGGTGTACAGTACTGCCACAATGTTATTAGTGGTTATGTTAATTTTCTCCACTTCAAAATCTTTGATTTCTTCATTTAAACATGATTTATTTTGCATTTTGTAGCTGTAAACGCAGTATTCATCTTGTACTCGTGTATTTGAACCTGTGTACAGATGGTTTTCATTTTCACTGCAAACTACTAAAAACTAGTAAAAATAATTCTGACTTCTGATTTGCACTCTGATTTTTCTGATTTTTGTTTCAAACGTGAGTCAACTCTTTTGGTATTTTAACAGCTCCTCACACTAGAAGAATTCGGGGTTCTGTCCACCTGACAAGGCACGTTAGAGAAACTGAAACACAAACCATGTGCGGCACTCGCCTGTGGTCATTTCCGTCTTAGTGAACAAAATCAAATTAGACGAGGAGCGAGGGGCAGGAGGCCTGTCAGGATCTGAGTCAATAAAGGAGCAAATAGACAGTCAGATGGGAACGTTTCACAATTAAACAGACAGGCAGCATGTTGTGCTCGACTGTGAGGTGGGATTTAAATTTTCATTGAATTACTGCTTAAAGCAGATTTCATCACTGGATAAAACATGCTTTTGAGATGGGAGAGCAAAGTGGGAAAGAACGTCACCTGATAAACTTTAGCAGAGATTTTGATTGATTCAAGATGGCTGCCAGCTGACCTTACAAAAACATCAAAATGATTATTTCTACCAATATATTACAGATACTGGCCTAAAATTTGGCATGGTAGTAGCCGAGACACATCCACCCCACATATTCTGAGCACTAACAGATTGCGCAAGATCTATCTTTAAAATAATATAAACTATTTGGAGTGAACCTTGTCTGTCTGTTAGCAAAATATCTCATGAACAACCAGACAGATTTTAGTGAGTCTTTCAGAAACTAATCATTGGATATACAGCTAATTAACCTTTTAGGCCAACTACCTGTACTTGTATAATGGCTGCTACAGCCAACACACCTTAGAAAACATAGAAATGGTTATAATTTAGTCAAATTTAAGAAATTTGGCTAAAACTTGGTGTAGTAGCTGAGAATCATTCGCCACACCTACTCAAAGTCATACATAGCGTGAGATACTTCAAATTTTAGCATTTACTGTTGGAGTTGAACATGTTTGTCTGTTAGCAAAATATATCATGAACTGTTGGATGGATTTTAATGAAATCTTTTTAAAGTACATCTACAAAGCTTTAACTTTTGGATCCAGTCCAATTCAAGATGGACGCCACAGCTACTTCACATCAGCTGACACAAAAAGGGCTTTAACTCAGTCAGTTTTACAGATGTTGAGCTCAGATTTGATGTGGTAGTAGTTGAGAGTCTCTCAACACATAACAGCCACAAGCCAAATATTTCTCACCGTGAGACGATCTGAGTCTAAAATGTCTCGGAGGGATGTTCAGCCTTTTAAACGAAATAACTTGTTTTGAAAAAGACTGAAACAAAAGTGGCGTGTCATCAACTCCTCAACCCCATTTGCACTTCCTGAATGCCAGATGTTTATTTATAGATGCTCCGTTTCAGGGCGTGCTTTAAAAAAAAAAAAAAATTAATGTCAGCTGAGCACACCCAGAGCTTACAGAAGTTCTGACTTCAACACGCTTCGAGTCTCTTTCCTGTGCGCCCGACAGGCCGCCCCAGCCTGTGACAGCTGGACGGAGGGGGCTCTAAATTTAGACATAAAGCTACTGAAGGGCAGAAGCATTTCCTCCACGCTGTAGGAAATGTACTCTTTGCACAGCTATAAGAAAGTGGGGGAGACGGTGCAGGGAAACAATGAAAGCTCGAGGGGATGTTTGACCTAAAAGGAAAACAAGTTATTGTCTCGGTGTAGGGTTTCATCCATCAAGGCCTCCGCCTGAGCACAATATGTTACAGTGTTTAACAGAGGCAGTGACACAGGGTCCTATAATTATTTTATATTGTTGTTGTTGTTCTGTTGCGTGTCAGTGTGTCAAAGCAGAGCTATTTACACCTCAGCTTAAATTAAGTGCGAGTCTTTACATTGGTGGCGGTGATGTCATCAGTGTTAAATATGAAGCAGCCCTCTCTACAAGGTGTAATATAACTGAACATCCCAGGGGGGTCATACCCAGGGGACCAACATGCAGACTGCAAAACAGGTGCCAGCTACTGTCTGAGAAACAAGAGTGCGATTCTGAAGAGCTAATGACTAGTTTGAGTAGGACCGACTGCGTCGATCCTAAATCGCCAGTCTCAAAAGTGACAGTGTTTCATGCGAGTACTTTTCTACCAGCCTCCACATATCTGTTTACTTGACATTACAGTTATGTTCTCAGAATCATACGGTGAGTTGCAGGCGCAGCGATGTAGCTCTTCCAGCAAAAATATAATGTTATGATTGTGCAATGCTTAATTAATAATAGTGTAAAAAATTTGAAATGTCTTTGAAAGGCTCAGAACTGTCAAGCGTGTGTGTGTGTGTGTCTGTGTGTGTGTTGGGGGTGGAGGATGCTTGACAGAAGCAGAGTACTGTACTTACAAATAGGTAAATGTCACCAAAATGCAGGAAATCACATCTACTTTATTCAAAATTTTCTGGGGGAGACAACTACATATTCAACTAAAGTTGGTTTTACTAGATGACAATTGATTTTTTTTGGCCTTACTAGTTAACTAATGTGACAAAAAAGTAAAGTTGTTGACTAATGCACCTAAATGTTGACTAGTTAACTAGTCACTGTCCATTTTTAAAACCCGTCTGAAAACTCATTTCTACTCAATGGCCTTCAACCCAACTGACACTTGATTTTACGTCAGTTTTATTGCACTCATTGTTTTAAATTGAGTTTTTAATTCATTGTTTTATGCCTTCTTTTATCTTATTTGTTACTGATGTTCGGCACATTGTTTCAGCTGTGGCTGGTGTTAAAGCGCTTTATAAATAAAGTTGCTGATGATGATGATCAAAGAAGTCTCTTTTTAAATTATTACTCAGGTAAAAGTCTTAAACGGACATTTAATGTACTTAAGTATCAAAAGTAAATTTCTCATATAAAATGTATTTAAAGTAAGAGTATTAAGTAAAAGTGAATGGTTAGAATTTCCAAAACAACATTTATTGGGTGTAATAGCCAATGACAAAAACTAGGAAAGTTTGAACTGAACAATGAAAGATGGCTCTAAAAAAAATCTGATTCTATTGAAGTACTGTATATTAATTCAACATTTATTAACTTTTATTAACAAAGGTGTTAGGAAGTCCACGTTGTTGTGTAGTTGGGTTATTGACTGAGCTTGGTTCTGTCTGGTTATAGCTTGTTTCTTTCTGAATTTAATAGTTCCTATGCTCTTGAATGCACCATGGCTATTCCAAAGCTAGTGAACGCACCGCTCTGTGTAAAGCAGTGGCGTGCGGTGAAGGCCTGCAAGGCCTTCTCTGCCGGCCTAAAATTATTTAAAATTAAAATTTAAAATTTAACATTTTAATTTTTATTATATTTTGTCCATGAATACATATTACATAATTCCAAATGGTCTGTCTGCTTCCTTTCATTGCTGCCTCCATGGTTGCGCTGCATCCAGACGTGTAGTTTTCATATTTAAGCATTCAACCAATCACATTTCAGCCACTATTGGTTGCCAGGGTCAAAGAAATCTGCCTGCACGCCTTCACAATCAGTTCTGCT